>DWHP01004647.1:0-12438 GCA_018247895.1 Parnassius honrathi
TGAGTCTTTGTTGCATGAATGCTAGAGATATTTGTAGGCGTAATTGTGTACTATGTTTGAGAGCTACGACCTGGCGACATGCATCCCGATATTAAAAGACAGTAGAAGGCATTTCTATTGTCTTATTATTTAGATTTATGTGCTTACACCTAATCTATCTCTGGTCGTATCGCATTGCCGTCGCACTATGAGAGTATAATGGATAATGATGCTGGTAAAACGAAACCCTATCAAAGTAATGGGATAAAGTTAGTTTACAAAACAATTTGTGATTACTTTTTGTTTAATTTTTTTATAATATTCTGATACGATTTGAAAACACTTTTCTCGATCAATAAAAAAGAAAATTGCTTTCCTTCGATACGGTTACGTGAAATGTTTAATTTCGTTTTTACTTCTCATTCTAGTTACTGACTGACATTGCTTACCGTTCAATGAAACTCAGTACCATTGTGAAAATTGTATTAAATGATCATCAGGTTTATTGCTACATACAACACGTTTGGCAGTTTTAAGTTGATCTACTGAAGCCCCATTTTATAGAAATTTTGATTGTTATGTAACCGAATTACTATAATTTTCATTTTATTTTGGCGCCTATCACATTATTTGCTTTGCGGTGTTATATTTCGAGATATATGAAAGGCTATGTTTGAGCGCATGAATTTGATTGATGTTTTAACGCTCCCAAAACACAAGCGCGTTTTTTCACCGCTAAAAGGAGCCTGCTCACCCTGGTTCCTACTTTCCGGAATGTACCCTTTGAGTACACTAACAGCCTTCAGTTGTCCGCCCGGAAAAACTTGTCAGCTTGGAGCACAGGTGCGGAGTAGCCAGCCTCTCCGTATTCCATAGGATGCATTTCGGTGAGTGTGCACAGGAATTGCAAGCTTTAATTTCTTCCTCTCCTTTTCACCATTGGACGACGATAAGTGAAAAAAATGCATTCAAACGTAAAAAGTAAACATGAGTAGTCAGATTTCTTTCCTTAATATATTACATTTGTATGTTTGTGGTATTCCTTAAGGTAGGCCTAGGTTCGGCACTGAACTTTTGTATACATATAATATATGATATATACTGAACTAACTCTAACTTTTGATCCTGTATACTTAAATGAGGTTCAATAAAGCTGAAATAAATAAACTTGTGAAGGACGATGACATGATAAGTGTGTTGCTACTTTGTCTAAAACAATTTATCAAACATCTTGCATTTTATGTACTGCCTAACATTAAGTAGAATGATGCTGTAGAAATAAGTATATTACTTTTCTTGACACGCAGACATGAGTAGATTGGAGAAGAGAGTAAGTTGGTTCACCATAGGCACGTAATCTTGTTTATGTAAATGTTTGTCTATTTAACGAGAGCACCCATCAAAGTAAAATAAATTTCCTAATTGAAACAACGTTTTTATTTGGAAGTTAAAAATTTATATAAAGTAATTTGTCTCTTAATAAGCTGAATAAAAAACAATACTTCATCATTGTATACCGAAAACTCGGGGCAAGTTATTTCGTACACGTAATTAAAATTTTGATTAGATTCATAAATTGTAATAGCAAGAACTAAATATAAGGAGCAAAACTATAGGAAAATTATGCGGAATACTGTCATCATTATCATTTTAAGCATTCATGAGTTCAATGCTCAAACACCTTGCCAAGCACGGTCCTTAAAAACTGGCACTAGAACCTTTCTTTTCATCAGTTGTCTTGGTTGGTCGTTACTCTAGTCCTGCGGATATCATCGTTATAGAATTTTTCCTCACAGATCTAAGGCTTACTCCATCGTAAGCATCGCGCACTACGCTCCTATTTTTAAGGAATTTAGGAATACGTAACGAGGAGATATTCAGTGCTATATATAACAAGAATATGTTCCTCGCTTACCCGAATTACAACTATCTACTTATGAAAAAGCACCTTGAGATCGAAGTTGGCCTTACCTAGTCGGAAAATTTCTTCTTGGTAAATATACTCGTCGATACCTCTGAGCATAGTGCCCTAAATAACTACCGACAGGTGTTACATGGACGTTACAAATGACCTTTGTCTACTCCGTGTTCGTTTTAAGATCTGTTTTGGTCATTGAGCACAATGCTAAGGTCCTTTTCATAAGAGTCAATTCTAAGAGTCATTTTCCCATATCTAATTTATCGTCGTCTACTAAACGATTAATAGATCATAGTATATACAATTAATTATACATAAACAATTAATTGTATATACTATGATATTTCGACCGTTAGGAAAATGCAGGCAATAGAGAAAATCGTCGAAAATAAATAACCTGGGCTTAAACTGATGCTACCAAAATAACTTTCTAAAACTTGACTAGTATATTGATGCCTGAATATATAATATAATACGATACATTACATTTTTTCCGGAAAAAGCGTATCAGGGAATATATACGTTACCTATTCTTTGAAATAGACTTGATGTACTATAGTCTTTGCAATCACAGCACGCTTAGCGCTAATTTATACCACCCAATACATTGATCTTATTTGATATTAGACCTCTAAGAGCTGTAAGGTTAGAAAGAAATAATTTTACTTTCGGTACTTATTAATTCAGTATTTATCATTGCATTTTTTACTGTACACCAGTGCGCATTGAAATAATAAATTTATATGTATAAATGAAGTAATTACTGCTGTTGTTGAAAAAGAATAATGATGGGAGATACTTATAATATCGCGAATATTGTACGATGAAAACAAGGTTTTGCGGATTTCGTCGCAATTATAATTTTATTTTATATTACAGATGTTTCGAGTACTTTACAGCACACCTATGGTAACGGGGAGACTTGGCGTGGGTCGTCCCAATGTCATAGTTAATCATGTCTACCTTTAGTTTTAAATTATTAATTTATAGTCCAATCTACGTAGAAACAATTTTTAGTATATTGTAGTCTTACGGTTGTATGCTTGGGTTGGGATTTAATTTTATTAAGTATAAGATCTTAAGCAGATGGTAGCAACCAGCCATCTTCTCTATTGAAATGAAAATGTTCTTTGATTTCAATAGCCTCGCCAATCGTACTTAGAAGGAACCGGTTAGAAGCAATCAGCCATCTTCTGTAATGAAATTAGGATGTTTTTTTTTTATTTCAATGGCCTCACAAACCAGCTTTGGTAGAGATTCGTATTGCTTTGCGAGGATTTGTGGTCTATCAAATCTGATAAATCAAAATTTGTATACACGCACAGGGTAGCGTGCGTGTACACAAAATGCAGACTTCGTGGAACGTTGTTCTTCATCACAACAGATATTTTTTCTTAAACGCGGGACTTAATTGGTCTTTTGGTATGTCCGGTGTAGGACAGACCAAAAATATGTTATGGAAAAGTATGATATTGGTATATAAAAACGATATAACAATTAGTTCCTCTGATTTAGCAAGTTAACAGTTTTTAGGAATTTCAAGTTATGTAATGCGAATGCACTCGACGCAATAAAACTAAACCACCATTTTGAAATATAGTCCGTCGGGTCTCGTTTTGTGCGCTTAACGTGTAATGAATTTCTTTTTAACTACGTTTTAATGATTCTGAAAACTTTTTTGAACTTTGTACATGGGATATTAAATATTTCTCAGAAATAAATCCCTTCTTTTGTTCACTTCAATTTTAATGATTCAGTATACGCTTTTTTATATCTGATGAGAGAATGGTAGAACGTTCTAGGTCGATCATTTTTATTTAAACATTTATTTTTTTAGTGCGGGAGATAGCAATTGTCGTCTTTATTTGTTTTTCATATCCCACTGAGTATACATATCAAAAGAAGCATAAAATTATGTTCTACATTTTAGTTAATGAAGACATTGTGTCGGAATTTCTTGTTTAAGAAAATGGAAAATATTTCAAATGCATGCGGTTTGCTTGAGATAATAATCATATTAGGCTAAGCTTGAACATACGCATCAAAATTAACTATTCGGGTTTAATAGGTTTCCTAAGGTATTTCAAGTTAACTAATATCTTTACTTATAAAAATGTCGTAAAAATTACCAAGTGTGGACGTGAGATTTTTCAATACAAAACTTTTGACACGGCGTATATTCTAAAATTATGAAAAGACATAATTTTAATCGAAATATTTTAGTACTAGTTATATTTGGATGTATCTAGATTTTAGTGGCGTTATTAAAAATAAACGAACAATAGTGGTGCGTTGAGGAGGTCTATTTATGAGCATACCTAATTATTGCGATAGATATATGAGTGTAAGAAGAATTTTTTTGAGGTCAATAAAATACCTTTTATTATTCGAACTCCTAAAAATGCCGGTGAAGATAAGAAGGTACGCCGTTTTTCGTACAACAATATTCAAGTTCGTAAATTGGTTTCGATTTACGGCCTACACTTTTGTGAATTGATATCGAAAACTCATCTTGTTAGTGCTTGATAAATTCTTACGTATGTATACAAAGGGACAGGTCAAAGATAAGGTAAAAGTTCGTAATACACATAATAAAAATAAACTTTGCCTGTTGGTGCTATTTTAGCAGTGTAACTTGGTTACTTTATTTTGTTTTACATAAACAATTTATTTACATGGAAATCTAGGAGCCATCATATATATATTTTAATAAAATTGAAAATTAAAATTTAGAAGTGGCTGCCGGGTATTACGAAATGTCTATTTTAAATTGAGCTGAGCAGTTATTTGCATGCCATTAAAAAAAAACGGTTTAAAAAATTTGGTTTGTTTGTATGTTCGGACTAATCTTCAGATTGGCTGAACCTATTGTAATGAAACTTCATGATTAGTTAGATAGTAATGCCAGAAGTAACCCGGGATACATTTTATATAAAAAAACTCAGAGGTCAAAAACAAAACTGGAAAAATAAATGGTTTTTGACTAGCGAAGGCAGGACGGGCCGCTATCTTATTAGAATATAATGATGGTTTAAGAGAATTTTGACATCTGATTATTTAATATTTAACGATTTATAGTAAGCCCATCATCATTATCATCTTTATTAAAACCCATCACATGTCTACTGCTGAACATAGGCCTCCCCCAAGGAACGCTACAAAACACGGTCCTAAGCCACCTGTATCCATCGACTTCCTACATATCTTACCATTAAATAAAACTATATATAAAATAAAACTATACAAATAATATATAAATAGCTTACCAGATCTTAAATCCATCTAATGGGGAGCCCTACTCTTCAATTACTGTAGGAACTTTTTTCTTAATATTTTTTTAAGTTTACGTGAAGAATACACATTCGAATGAAACTACTACTTTTTTTAATTTTGTAGTTAGTTTCTAGTACTTTATACGTAACACTTATGATCAAGGAGAGCAAGATCGACGTCCCAATGTCATAGTTTCGTTTAAAATTATTTTCTTTTTATCCACGCAGAACGTATCTTGAAGTTTTGCAGTTGTATACTTGGGTTGAGATTTAATTCTATTGATTATAAAATACCAAGCAGATGGTAGCAATAATTTACTTTTTCTACTTGTTTAACTTAGAATGTTATATAATTTCTTCTTTTATCATATTCCTTTGCCCTTTAATACTCGCTGTATTTGTGGTCAATCAAAGCTGATTTAGTAGCGTGAGTGATCCTGTACATGTTCACGGACTGCAGACTTCTCGGAGCGTTGACTCTTCACAACAGTTATGTGACCTTTTACGCGAATTTTTGTTGATCTTTAATAGGGTTTTTCACTAAGAGCGCTCAAACATTGAAGTGAAATAAAACCTGTATGAATGTCATTGCCATAAATTTTACTTTATTTTAAAGGAAATTCAATGATATTATGTACGAAATATAATATCATCAAATGCCCACCGCCACTCCGCCGTAGGTATCTTACTGGTATAAGGTTTATCCTGGCGGACCTATTTCGATCGATATCTTTGCATAAATACGGCTCAATTTAATGAATAACACGAGTTACGACGATCTTAATGGCGGCTATTGTCCGTGGTTTGTATGCATAGACCAGACATTTCACGTAGTTCCACAGAAAGAAGTCAAGCTGTGTCTGGTCACACGATCACACGATCTCGGTGAACAGTTGATGTCACCACCATGATGAGGAAGCCCTCGAAATTATCATCCAATAAATTCAATATTTGACACGTAACATGTCCAGTGGCGTCGATGTGATAGAAGGACATGTTTGTGAGGTCCATACCATCTGTTCTAAGTCACAAAAATTTCTTTTAATCAAAAAAACAAAAAAAATATCTTTATCACAAAAAATTTGTTATCATCGTTCGATATCGGTCACCATTGACAGTGAGCACGGTTCCTTGCGCATCTTCGAAGGAAAAAGGGCACACGAAACACCGACTTTTGCGAAGTGTGAAGTGAATAGGCACCTGACGAATCTCCTGTGGGTTTTCGGTGTTTCAAATCTGGCAATATTATTTGTTAACAACGCCACTCAACCAGAAAAGAACCTCATCACTGAAGACGTTTCTCTATCTGAAAGCAGGTTCAGACGCCAAATCCTCTAAAGGCCCAATCAGCGAATAATCGATGATGTCTGAGGTCGTTGGGTTTTAGCTTTTGCTTTTGGATGAAAAATCCAAGCATTGACATGAAATCCGCCAAATTAATGTCACAGAAAGATCCAGCATATGCGTACGACGCGGAGTGGACTGTCTGGGTTTTTCTCGCACACTATTCCTAACGGCAAACATATTCCACAATGATCTTGCATTTCTTTGACGTACAGGCACTGCTTCATCGATTACAGACTTGGTTATCTTAAATTTATTCATTAAACGACGGATTTTGAACTCTACATGACGGTCATGAATGCCATAAATTGGACGGAACGTATGGTAATCTAGACGAACAAAAAACTGATTTTGATAATAAATTTTAACAATTTCAACGCGTTGTTGAAGCGTGTAGCGTTCCATGGTGAAATGTCAAGACATCTGAGTAGAGAGTAATTGTGTTCTGTGGTATATAAGGGTATATAAGTATTTTGTCAAATATGACAGCTGTCGAAATGAAAACCCTTCAGTATTTTTTAAGAAAGAGAGAGCACGTTCACAATCAAGCATGTACACTCCAGCATCGTGCAGAGGAATATTGCACTTGACCACTAGGTGTCATTGTCGTCAATCCTATGACGCGAATGTAACGAGCTTTCCGTAAAAATGCTTTTAAACCTTCTTACTTTACCTCAAAATAACATTCAAATGCCTAAAAATAAGTCACTTATTACGAAGAAGCGATGTAAATCATACACTTTTTCTCTATTAAGTCATCTAGATATCCATTAGCTAATGGCCGTCAGTAATGGCTTTCTTAGCAAACACTCGTAGGAGTAACTAAGTTTCTCACGCCCTATAATTTCTAGCTTTAGCTAACAGATGTGAGGTAACAAGCATAGAGTTTCATTTGAGGTTATTCCATTAACCCAGTTTTCAAATGTGTGAATATTATTTTTATAATGTAGCCTTTGAATTAACAAATTTTTCAGATGTGTCTAAATATCAGAAACTTATAAAAATGTTAAGGAGGCTACTAAATGATTGATATCAACATAAAGTTATAATAGCGTACTAACACAAAAAATTGAAGAACAAACTTGAGATGAGTCAAGCTACTTAACAGAGAAATTAATAAATGATTGGTGTATTTATTAATTTGTCATGTTTGTGTTTTATTAGTTTACAAATTAAAACTAAAATCTAAAATTATCATATAGATATACACGCGGTATAGGGCAAATAACGGTGGCTGTGGTGCCTCGCTGAATGGCCAAATTAACTTAATCTTTGAGATAGAATAGAACCATCCCTAGTATTACCAGCAGTGATGTCTTGTAGTGGTTACAGTCCCTAAAGGAACCCTACCGCACTTTTCTTACATGAAAGTCCGTGCAGCTCGATCTCGTCGATGACACTACTTATAGTGCACGTATTGTTGCTGCCTAGTACAGATGGTTACAAAGAAATATGATTGAACATTAAAGTAAATGCTTAGAAATTTTATATAATTTAAAGTCAAACTAAACTTCCTAATCTGTACAGCCACACATACAAGTTAGAGATGCGCCGAGTAGCACAAAATAAAACACACGAAAGAGTCAAAAGATTTGGAAAATAGAACTTTGCGGGATATATCTTAAAATCGTGAGCCAGCATCGTCAACTTCGTCGTCGCAATCGAATGCAACAAAAATACAGTTTCAACACACACATCCAAACACACAAGCCCTTTTCGAGTCCATTTACTACAAAATGGGACACACTGATTCGCGCGCCAAAGAAATTCACAAAGCTGTGGCGGAGATGATCGCGGTAGATAACCAACCAATATCTATGTTGGAAAATAATGGGTTCCAAAGATTAATGAATACCTTAAAACTGAAATACCTAATTCCCGGTAGAAAATATGAAAGTACATTAAAGTGAAAAACGTAATATGAGGCAATAAGTCTCTACATCTCGGACAACCCAAGTACAGCAAATCTATAACAATTAACTGAACGTCAATGGAAAATCCTACGAGAGTGCATAACATTACTTAAATCATTCGATGAAAATACTAAAATTGCCAGCTCCACATTAGCATTAATTTTCGAAGTGATAATCAAAACAAAACCTGAAGTCCGCCAGAGTTGCACAAATATAGCAGATATGAAACAAAAGCTTGAAGATGAAGTTCATAGCCGCTTTGAAGGGTAATAAAATGACAAATATTATTGTTTGGAAACTTTGCTAAACCCCAGATTCAGGATGCAATTTTTTCATCCAGAAATCTAGGATCTGATAAACAATACGCTATTTTTATAATCAATAGAAAGAAGAGACAATTCTGAGAGTACTAGCAGCCGTGAATAAAACGAATCTGAACGATTACGACTGTCACAAAATCCTCATGCATCTTTCTCGAATTGCTTTGAAGAATTAGCTTGCACCCAGCCACTAGAGCGGGATGACCCTAAAAGCCCCATTGCTTTAGAAATAGATCGTTATTTAACTCCTCAGGCCTCAGCTAAAAATGATTAACATCGCGCGCTTCCTTCGCGTGGCGCGACGTTTCTAAAAATAATCTAACCTTGAATTTGTCTACATGTGTTTTCAATAATAATCATTATAAATTTCAATACAATACTTGTTTCTGTTTATTTATTACGTTATACTACTTGTTTTAGTACTTTTAATTCATTGCAAACAGATTTTAATTGTATTTTCGTAGTTAAAAATGTATGTACCCAGTACAGGACAGCATCTTGAATATCACAATTATTTCTACATATTACTCGAAATTATTTACGTAAAAAGATTAATTATATTCACACAAAGACTTTTATAATGATTTTATAAGAAAGCACTATACTAAACACTAATAAAACACTACAAAAATCCAAAAATCAACACAATAACAGGTCACACGAAATGCGCGTACGAAACGAACACAGAGTATAAATAAAAAATCATAAACTAACGACTTTTTATTGCATTAGAGGATAGGAAATTTCACATTGAGCCTACAATGCAAAAATTTCTTCATAGAAAAGTAGTCTCTAAATATAAGTTTTTATGGGTTAAAGTGCTGTGGGTGGGTGCAGTCTCATGAGACCGCTAGGGATTTGACGAAATATGGCCGCGGGCTCATGCGACCGCTCGGGGGCTGAGAGGTTAAAAGAAAATTTGTTGGCAAAATACTAGAGTCCTTTCGAGTGATGGACAGGGCACCAAACAAGGTATAAACCAGAGCTGGCAAGTTTAAGACGAGTGTTTCTACGTGCACATGCAAGCATTCTGTATAGCAAGCGATTATTTTCGGTGGCTGGTAATGTCTACGAAGAAAAAGGAATAGGATGTTACCAGAACGAGCAGAGAGCCTTGTGTTCCTGCATCATAATTTACCTTTATTGTCTCATTACTATTCATTCATTATCATAATTGAAATTGTCAAAGATTTCCCAAATTAATAATAAGTACTTTTTGATTAATATTGTTGTATTAATTATATCTATCTACCAAAATAAATTTCTTTACTTAAATCGAGTATATTCGGCATCAAAACCAAGTTTTTCGGCCGAGTACAATTATTAAAAAACCGTCCGAGTACACCAAGTACTCGTACCGAGTATTAACCGAGTACTCGGCCCATCTCTAATACAAATAAATAAAATTGAGTTTCTTTTTATAATGTCAAAATAAAAGTTTTTACTAGATGCGTATGAAAATATATACCGTATTAATAACAAAAAAAAGCTATTTTAAAATTTTTGTCTGTCTGTTTACTTCAGCTAATCTCCAAATCGGCTAGACCGACTTTCACCGGCAAATAGCTGATGTTATAAGGAATAACTTAGTAAGGAGTTACTTTGAATTTAGAAAAATAAATAAGGTCTCGCGAAAAAAAAAAAACGTAAAATCCAATCGTATTAAAGCTGACGAAGTCGCGGGAAACCTTTAGTCTGTATATACAAAAATCAATTGCTGTGTTTTAGTTTCGTTAAAACTCAAAAAGGCTAACCGATTTTTTGAAGGAAGTACACAGACAAGTAGCGCTGGAATATTATAGGATTATCCGAGATCCGAAGAGAGGGGGAAGACACAGTGATTCTTGAATACGGCAACTTGTTCTATCACCGGGACGGCGACCATCTGTCCCTAGGAGGTGTTGGATTTATCGTCCACAAGTCTCTTGTTAACAACGTTGTACTCGTAAAGATTGGGAATGTGACGACGAGGGTTACGTACCTTATACTCTAATCACAAAACGGTATTAAGCTCGAGACAGTGTCAATAACTACAGAACTGTCTCTGTGCTGCCAGCTCTTTCGAAAATATTGGAAAGGCTGTTGAATAACCATTTGGTGAAATTCTTGACCAAATACAATATTTTATCAAGCGCGCAATTCGGTTTCAGAACGGGTATTAGCACAGAAGACGCGGTAAAAGGCGTGAACAAATTTGTAACCAATAAGTTAGCTTAACAAAAAAAATGCTTGGGGGTTTTTCTTGATTTATCCAAGGCTTTCGACACCGTTTCGATTTCCATCCTTGTACACAAATTGGAAAATATCGGCATTAGAAATTTGGCCGTCTCTATTTTTGAAAGCTTCTTAAGTCACCGAGTACAGAGAGTTAAGATTAAAAACTTCATCAGTTCTGATGCTAGTGTCACTTTTCTTGTGACTCAAGGAAGTATCCTAGGGCCAAGTCTCTTTTTAATTTATATTGATGACCTTTGTCGTATGCCATTAATACATGGCAAATTATTCACTTATGCCGATGATACGGCTATAATATTTTATGGAGAGACTTGGGCTAACGTTCAGGTGATAGCTAAAGGGAGTCTCCAATGTGTGGCACAATGGCTTGAGGACAGTTTACTGACACTAAATCAATGTACTTATGGTTCCGTATTACCAATACTCAAGCTGTTGTGGATATAGAACTGAAGGTACATTTTTGTGATTTAATGTCAAGAGACAAATGCCCTTACTTTAATAAAACTAAATCTAAAACTGTAAAATACCTATTAGACGAAAAACTTAGCTGGCTCGTATACTTATTTGGACATTTAAAAAGCTAAGACACATTAACGATTTTGATTTATTGCGCACAATATACTTTACTTCTGCACAATCAATTATAGGCTACTGCGTAAGTGTCTGGGGAGAATCGTGCAAAAGTTTTTTTTTTTTAATTAAGCTCGTAAGAACACAAAGATGTTTATTAAAACTATGACTTTTAAACCCTATAGATACTAAACAAAATTCTTATACAGTGAATGCAAGTTGCTGTCTGTCAGGCAATTATACGTTCAGAATTTGATCATTATGCAACACCACCGCACTCTCTACGACCCCGAGATCTGTCGTAACAGGCGTAGAATACCCAACGTACCGGCACTGTTCAGATGTTGCACTGCTTTTGCTAGACGGCAAAGCGCATATCTCTCTATAGTACCGTATAACAAACTTTCTCTAACTTTCTTTCTATCCTCTTTAAAAACATAAGTGTAAAATTAGAGTTCGAGAGCGGTAATTGTCGTTAGATATTACAATTATACAGAAAATTTATTAATTTAATTTATAGTTTCAAAATAAATAAATAGACAAAAACAGGGAAGTGATTAATATGTTAAAATTAATGTTAACGTTTCGGTTATGTGTATATGTGCCTGTGTTTGTGTAAACATGTATTTATGTATATTATGCGCGTGTTGTGTATATATTAAATATATGAATAGTATAGATGTTTAGCATTAGATAAAACACATAAAGAATACTTTATTATATTATTATTTTTTATTTAATTTTTAAAATTTTAAATTGTTTAATTTTCTTTTGTTTCTACTGTAATAATGAAAACGTGCATAGTTCTCTAAGTGTTACCCGTATTACAAGTCTGGGAGAGGCCGCTGATTCCTAAGATACAGACTCGTCTAGTTTGAGAGTCAGAG
>DWHP01004648.1:0-12436 GCA_018247895.1 Parnassius honrathi
TTAAGTAAATAAAATAAAATTCATCTTTCTAAATTAATTAAATTAAATTGATATACAGCATAATATAATATAATATTGCTACGCCTTATCGGAGCTCATGTTTGGCTCTAACATATCCAACATAAGAACTATTTATGTAACCACATGAACACCAGTTTGAGTTTATTCCAGGCTCTTGACGCCTGCTTTAGACCATTAATGGCTTTCTTAAGTTTTAACACTTCATTTTTGCTACCTGGGGAATAAATCAATCTTGTGTCTGCATGTATTTGTTTTCCTCTAGGTCACCATTAAAGAAAGCAGTTTTTACGTCTAAATGTGTTACATCAAGCCCTAATTGTACCGACAGTGAAAATAATAAACGTAGGGCTGTGTGTAACAGGTGAAATGGTCTCTGTATAATCTACACCCTGTTTCTGTGAAAAACCTTTAGCAACTAGCCTGGCATGAAAACTTACTTTATTTTCACTATCATATATTTTTAATACCCACCTATATTGAGCTATAGTACTGTTATCAGGTACTCCTGAAAGTTCTCACGCATTATTGTCCTCAAAACATTGTAACTCATTACGCACTGCTTCTAACCACTGTTCTCTTTTAGGTCCATTTAACGCATCTGGTAATGAGAGTTCACTGACATCTATTGTACTATCATTTTCGAAGCAAAAATTAGAAAAACCAAACCTATCTGACCGCTGTCTGCGCCTCACACACTTCCCTTTTTAGCTACACTCACTACACTTTCACCCCTAGAGATCTCTTCTTCCTCAGGAACATAGGTTTCATCACCATCATGGTACTCCTCACTTTCAGTGTCATCTGATTAGTCCCCCAATGAATCTAAATGTACCTCAGAGGATTCAGTCTGTGACTGTTGTTCTTTGATCTGAGCTGGACTCTGCACCGGTGTAGATTTTTCAATGATAATCACATCACGGCCAGTTGTGATTACTCTTGTTCTAGAAATATAAATACGATAACCTTTCACGTCCTCTGGATAGCCTACTAGTATGCCCTTCTCAGCCTTTTTATCCCATTTCAGCCTTTTCTTTTTTGGGATGTGCATCATTACTGTGCTCCCGAAGACTGTTAAATGGCTTATATCATGTTTTCTCGATGTCCACATCTCATATGGGGTTTTTCCATTTAAAGTTGATGCTATGGTCCTATTCTGAAGATATACAGCAGTATTTTCCGCTTCGGCTCAAAACTTATTATCTAGACCAGCATCAAACAGCACGCACCTTGCCTTTTCCACCACCGAACGGTTACAGCGGTTTGCCAATCCGTTCTGTTCTGGCATGTACGGATCGCTCTTCTGATGAATAATTCCTGAATTGCTAAGATACTTATCAAATACTTTACGCAATATTCCTTCCCATTATCTGTACGTAACTTTTTAATTTTCTTATTTAGTTGATTCTCTATAACTGCCTTTTAAATTTTAAAACAATCAAGAGCTGCACTTTTGTTTTTAAGAAAGTAGATGTATATCATGCGGGTGTAGTCATCCACAAACAAAATATAACATCTGGAGTCACCAATAAAAACATTGTTAAATGGCCCACAAATATCACTGTGAACTAACTGCAGCGGATAATCACTTCTGCTGCCATCCTGTGGAAAAGGCAATCTACTCTGTTTGCCTTCGCAACACACTCTGCACTACGACTTCGAAATACTAGCCTTTCTGTCAAGTGTGAACCCTTCCACGGCATTCTGCATTATATTCAAGTAGTTACTATTAAGATGACCTAACCTGCGATGCCACATATCACTTAAAGTCATCACTGCAGCCAAGAACCTTTCAAACATCTTTAACTTGTAGACACCATTTACCAAACAAGCTGTGGCAACCAACTTGTTAGCTTTATTGTATATTTGACAACCATCATTAGTGAAATGCACTCTATTACCTCTTGCTATTAATTGACTTACTGATAATAGATTCGTGGTCAAGCTCGGAACACACAAAACTTCTTCAACAACCACGTCATATTCACAATCGTCTGTCAATGTAGCAATTTGCACGTCGCCTGAGCACTTAACAGCCAACTTTTCTTTGTTAGTGACAATAATTTCTTTGATAGGATGCTCAGTTCAGGCCCTCTTTATCCAATTTTCATTCGCGGTTAAGTGAGCACTCGCTCGCGAAACAACATACCAATCATTCTTTGAAAAATTTCCATTTAGGAATAAGGCACTAAAGGCATTCGTTTGTTTGCGTTCAAATGTTTTAGTATTTGATGTATCCTTATTAAAATTCGTGCATTAATATCGATAGTGGCCGGTTTGTTTACATCTATAACATTTTATTATTTTCGGTTTTGACTCTGACATATGTCCATTTTCTTTGATTCCACCAGTGCTACCAACATCATTTTTGTGAAAACTCGCAAATGCTCCGCTAACGTTGCCACTGTTTTCTTCTAAGTCAATTAGCTTTGTTTTTAATGGCGTCGGCTGTTATTTTGATTCCAGAATATTCTACCGCCATAATCATTGGCGAATTTTTTTCAGATAATCCGGCCAAAAGCAAGGATCCGACCCACCTATCGTTGATGTTGACGCCTGTTACATTTAATTTTTGACTCGTTTCTATAATCAGCGTTACACAGGATATCGTAGATGGACAATTCTCGAAACGTATCGAGATTAAGATTCTCGATAAGCTGATTTGCCTATTAAATCCGGAGTCATCGAACAATTGTTCGAGCTTGTCCCATAACTCCTTTGTACTCTTAACTTCCTTGATATGTACATAAAGCGACGAATCTATTGTAAGGATTAGTTTTGCTCTGGTTTTCTTATCTGCTACGGCTTTTGGTTTGGTTTCTAAGATGCAATCAGAAATCACTTCCAGCACAAATAAATTCTTAGCCGCGAAAGCTCACTCTGAATAGTTCTTACGGACCTTCAACTAAGGTACGTACACAATGTGATTTGTACTCATTTTCACTAGCACAATTTATTCTCAGTCTGCGTAAATTTAAACAGCACTAATTTGCAAGTCAATTTAATCTGCGAGAATTAAACAATTACCTGGGCCCATAACCTCTAATGAAACAACCGCGTTGTGATACAACAGAGATTATTTCATATACATTTTAATACATGGAAGACAGCCTTCGTGCACCCGACCTCTAAAAAAGGTAACCGCTCTGATCCGTCCAACTATAGGCCTATCGCCAATACCCCCTTGTTCTCCAAAATAATGGAATCTATTATTAACAGCCGGCTCATGCGGTACCTTGAGGATTACCAACTGATTAGTGACCGCCATCGTGGTTTCCGTCATGGTCGCTCAGCTGGTGATCATCTTAGGTTACCTAACTCTTAAATGATCGAAGACAGTAAAGCCCAACGGGGAGGCGTTGGCCGTGAGATTTGAGATAGCGAAGGCCTTCGATCGGTTTTGGCACAAAGCGCTTCTTACAAAGATTCCTTCCTATGGGCTTCCCGAGAAATTGTGCAATTGGATCACCAATTTTCTTGCTAATCGGAGCATCAAAGTCGTAGTAGACGATGCATGCTTCGTTTACAAGCTCATTAACGCTGGTATTTCACAAGGCTGCGTGCTATCACCAACGCTGTTTCTTCTGTATATCAATGACATGTTGCAAAACAGTAGGATTCATTGATACGCAGACGCCAGCACTGGTGATGCTTTATACACCGGCCGTGCCAATATTTCTCGTGAAAACGTCACTAAGTACAGGGACAAACTTGCGTCCGAAGTCGAGTTGTTGAATGAAATCACGGGCTGAGGGCGGCTAAGACTAGTCCAGTTTAATCACCAGAAGACACAAGTACAAAGAAACCTTTCGTCGTACCTCCTCAGTTTCAAGGCACTCCCTTGTTGCCTCAGCCAGTATCGGAATCCTCTGCGTGAAATAGAGTGACGTGCAGTTTCGTGGTCACTTGGAGGAGAAGGCCAAATTGGCCACTAAAAAGCTTGGCATGCTCAGCAGAGCGGGACAGTATTTCATGCCGGCTCACCGCCTGCCACTTTACAAGGCGCAGGTTCGACCGCACATGGAATACCGTTCCCATCTCTAGGCCGGGTCTCCCCAGTGCCAGCTTCTTCCATTTGATGGCATCCAGCGCGGAGCAGTTCGAATCATCGTTGACCGAGCTCTTTCCGATCGGCTTGACTCACCGGCAATACGAAGAGATGTTGCATCTTCTTGCGCAATTCCTTGGACTAATTCCAGCCGCACAGTTTCACAAAATTCTTCAAAATTTTCTGCAAAATTCGCGATATCATCCGTACCATCTAGGTGACAGGCGGTCCACAACTAAGCAATTTACAAGAAATTTTCTTCGTCGCACAACTTCCTTGTGGAATCAACTACCACCAGATATTTTCCGGACCAATACGACTTAGGGACCTGCAAAACAAGATCCTATATAAATATTCCTTTTTAAAAGGCCGGCAACGCATCTGCAGTCTCCCTGGTGATGCAGCTGTTCACAGGCAGCGATAATCACTTACCGTCAGGTGAGCCGTATGCTAATTTTCTCAGTCTCCTATAAAAAAATACTATAGATTCATATGATATTTGTATCCAAAGCATCCGCCTCTTAATGCTTGATAATTCTAATTTAATTGGAGTTCATGCCCAAGAGTGGTGTTTTATAGGATGATGATAAAGCAGAAGAATTATGTAAGCGAAGTAAAGAGAAAAGATTATAAACCCGTAGAAGCCACCTGCTCTATATATCGTCTTCTCAGGTAGTAGGGAGTATTTGCCTCAATTGTCACACTTGGCAGGCAAGGATTGTCAAAAATCAACATTCTAGTACCAAAACTAAAAACGTTATAAGCAAGTGATTTTTGACAAGTTCTCCCAAGAGCTTTGAATTTTGTAGTTGACTCATTATACTTAAAACCATCGAAATGTAATATTATTTTAAACAACATAACGACTTAATAAAGTAAATAGGAAGAGTAATTGCTCAGAGACTAAGCTCTTGCCTCTTTACACTGGTGGCCTGTGAGTGAGTGATCAGTCAGAGAAAGCCTGAACTTTATTATTGTAGTAAATGACTAAATCCGAAAACATTTTTTGTAATGATTTAAATCTTTATTCTCGTATATTTTTATGAAAATAAATTCTCGTAGTGTTACACATTACTGAGGCGTTAATTTATGCTGTTAAAAGTCTCTTATTTTACCCTGATTGCTCAAATGTTACAGTTACTTTCGACCTTTCGACAGGGAGCGTGATCCAATTTAACGTATAGTATGACACGCTCCTTTCCTCCTGTCCGTCGACAAGCTCGCAGCGTAAAATTTTACGTTCTAGAATGTTTGGAAATTTTTTTGAAATAAAAATATTTTAAAATTGTTAATAGAATATAAATCTACACTAGGAAAGACACATGACCGTCGATAATACAACGGGTGTTTCACCTTGTCAAGTTTGTCGATAAACTTTAATTAAAAATATTTTAAGCCAAAATAATTTTAATGGGTGGGCTTAGCTTTTACATGAGGTGAATTGACAAAGACAACATAATAATTTACTCTCTTAAACTATCTGAAGGACCTCTTTGACTTCATTTCTGACTCGCGATTGTTATCTTCCTACTGCTGACAGTTTCTCTTTCGTGTATTCATCATCTTTCTTTAATAATTTTTTTTTCTCTTTAAGCTGTAAAAGTTACATTTCAACATGTTCAACCCCTTTTTTTCTTCAAAAACCTCCTCAAGGCCTGTTACTTGGAACTCTGAAAATTGGGTAGAATAGAATAGTATGGAATAATTTTTTATTCAATGGTGATTACAAGTAATTCTTAATGAAAGTCAATATTTTAATTTACCACAGATTCGAAAAAAACTTCTGTCCTGGGAAGAACCAGCGAGAAACCCATGTCTTATTTTAAATAAATTTTGTAATGTCATAAAATATTTGGTTATAAAATATTTACAAAACTTATTTTAGAAACAGCTTGGAAGCGAACACCTCAATGCCAGTGGTAATTATCAACCATGTATTCATTTACTTCTTTTTATACAGTTTTTGTTTAGTTAAATATTCAAACGTGGGAACAGAGAGACTTTGTATATTTTCTGGGACTTCGTTGTAATAGTGTATGCATTGCCTAATGAATGAATTACTGACTATGGAGTCGAGGTAGTTTAAACTACCTCAACTCCATAGATAACAACATATATACTTTCCTTAAACTTAAATGATTTTCTGTTTCAAACCATCGACCCATTGACGTCGCTCTAACAGCCATGAGATTATGAATATAATTGGAGAGTTTTTGTGTTCTTCTGAGGCGGGTCTTGCAGAACTTAGCTCCGATCGCATGAACAGTTACCACGAGCTTGTCATTCATATCGGCCACTACATTGCAATCTTATAGGCACTGAAAACGTTTATGTAATTCGAGCTGAAATGTTTTGCGACTTTGGATTATCATTAGACAGTGATCGCTGCCAGTTTTCACCACTGTGATCACTGAGACATCATTGATTACTTGCCGTCTAGTCGTCATATTGAAGTCAATTTCATTTTTTTGTCAAACCGTCAGTGCTCGACCAAGTCCACTTTCTGTGGGGTCGCTTTTGGAAGAAAGAGTTCATCATAATGAGTCCCTCTTTTTTCATAAAGTCTGCTAGCTACTGGCCCTTTGGATTCCGTTGTCGAAAATTTCCCTACCTTCAGTTATCATACTTTCTCGTTCCTAGCTTTGCGTTGAAGTCTCCCATTAACACTGTATAGTGGGTTTTGGAGGAATGCATGGCTCTAAAAATATCCTAATTGGGATGTTCCGACGTTAGTGCGTAAACCTGTATGACCTTCAGCGAACACCGTTTGGTGATCTTGATTATAAGGTACGCAACCTTCGTCGACACACTCCAAATATTTACAACGTTGTTAACGAGAGACTTGTGAACGATTAATTCAACATCTCCTTGGGACAGATGGTCGCCCTCCCGGTGGTAGAACAAATTGCTGGATTCGAGAATCACCGTGTCCTCCCCCAATCTTCGGACCCCGGATAGTCCTATAATATTCCAGCACAACTTGTCCATCTCTACTTCCAGCTCCAGGATCTTCTCGTCAGTCCTCAGTATGCGTGCGTTGTAGGTTGCCAGGTCAAGTCATTTTAGGTGGTAACCAAACTTCAACCGGAAATTCTTAGCACCCCATGCCCAGCCGTTATCATGGTCGCCATCGAAACGAGGAGTAGCGGGCCACCAGGTACTGAGGGTTGTCTATTTGTTTCGTTGCATATGAGTTTATATTGCCATAATTGCCACGCTTGGCGAGCGGGCTGGCAACCGCAGTTTTTTTGTTGTAGAGTTGGTGTTATCGGGAGGATCCTGCTGCCAATCTCCTGCCTGTTTCCCTCTGTCACCTTTTACGACACCCACGGGAATATATGGGGAGTGGATATTCTCGACCACCACTACACGTCGTATGATGTGATAATTTTCGTATAATTTCTTTAATAAAAAGTATATTACATCTGTATTCAGCTTAGGGGTGAAAACGCATCAGCATTTGGATTTGACTATTTATGGGCCACAGCATCCATTTACCATCAGGTAGACTGCGTGCTCGTTTGTAACTTTTATTCTTTAAAATAAAAATAAACCTTATAAAAGTGAAGTGGTTAGAGAGCGTTTTTAACCTACTTTTACTATTTTTAAAGAACGTTAGTCAACTTATTCGTTTGAAACCAATTTTGACCCAGTTCGGGGCGTAATTGTATTTCGAATATCTAATTAAAGAGCTTAATTCTATTTCTTAAGAACGACAGAAATGACAGTATGATGGTCACCAATTGAAAACTTGTAACCTAAATGCAAGCATTCAGCGTTGCTGGCGCAACTAATCAGTAGTAAAATTATATCTCATTTATCCACTATGCATGCTCGAATAGAAGAGCTCAAATTGATAAAAAAAATTGAGCAAGCAATTTACGACCCCACTTTATTTAACAAGCAAAGACAACTCTTGGTGCTAACAAAGCTGGATAGTAGATCGACCCAAAGTTTGTTTGATTAAAATACAAAGGAAAGAGAAAAGAACTAAGATACTATTTTATTTTATAGTCTTGTAACCGTTAGAAGCATCATGAGTATACTATATATTATATTTTTTATATAATCAATTATGTACCAATATAATTCAAGAATTGACGACCTAATAAGGGATGCAGGTAGTTGATGGATGAGGGTGGCCGGGATTATGGAGTAATAAGTTTTTTTACCTACCTACCACCCGATGGTAAGTGGTTGCTACGTCCCATATACATTCGAATCTATCCTCGATTACAAATCAAAATGCAGATGCGTTGTCACCCGTGAGGACTTAGATGGATGGATGGATGCCTCGTTTCCAGTAACAAGTGTCTCCGGTTCTCTACACTCTCCAAACAAAACACAACAGCGTTAAGCTGCTATTACACGCTTATATTCTGTGAGACCGTGGTCCTTCCTCGACTCTTTGACTGGATGGGGAAAAAAGGTACTCAAGTGGCTGCCTCGTAGCGGTAGGCGTAGTTTAGAGCTACCCACTAGATGGTGTAACGACTTGGTAAGACATTCAGGAAGTTGATGGATGCAGGTGGCTCAGGACAGTGCGCTGTGGCATTTTTTGGGAGACGACTATGTTCACCAGCGGACTTGTGGCTGTAATCATGATGATGATGAGGATTAAGTCCACCCTGCTCCTCCAGTGAGAGTTGGAAGACTTCACATGTCTTCGAAATATCTTTATTCCCACACATGTAGGTTAACTCAGGGTGTTTATCTTCACCGCCGATTACGTTATAATGCATTAAAGTACTTACAACTACAAGAATTAATTTGATTGGTGCCTACGGGTTTAAATACGGGTTATTCGCGTATTGTAAAATTTACAGCCAGCACTTATCCCTTGAGATATTACAGTTCTGTATTAAACAGGAAATTATAACAACTTTAAGGATGGATAATAAATTATTTCGTATTTTTTTTTCAGTATTAAATAAAATATTTCCACGTCACAAGTTACAGTAACAGTAAATTACTTAAATTGATGAGATGTTAATAAATTTCCTCTTTGTTTGTCGAAAATTTATCTGGTAACTGGAAACCGAATGTCTGAAACTTCGGCAAGTCCAATCAATTCGTGGACGTGGACATAATTTTTAAGGGGAACAAGAATATTTTGATGGAATTATCAATATTAAATGTTCGTTAAAAGCCGCTCGATGTAATGAGAACGAATGACGTCCTTGTGAACACATTTCATCAACATGCTGAAATTATTATTAATTGTATTTGACCTTATAAAACTATTGATTAAAAACTACTTTTGCGGATTTTAGCGTTTATTTATGTTATTTTAAAAGCCTCCTTCTTTATCGAAATTAGGACGTTTTTTAATTTCGATAGCCTCACGTATCATCCCTGGTAGGAATCAACGCACTTTTGCGAGGATTTGTGGTCTATTAAATCTGATGTAATGTGTTGGTGCCATCTAGGATATGATCGCAAACTGCAGATTGTCTGGGTACTACCACCTGCTTGGGTACCACTGCAAGACTTCAAAACACAGTTAGTTCATTCTGCGTAGATCGGACCAAAGATAATAATTAAAATTTGAAGGTACTCCGGGTTAACTTTGACATCGGGACGTCAGTCACCTCAGTTCCCCGTGACCATAAAAATAACATAAATAAATGCGATAAAGTAGTTTTAATCAATGTGTAGTGTTCACGTAAATATAAGAAATCATTATTATAAAACTATGTTGTAATTTATTTATGTATGTATGACGCTGGAGGCCTATAGACATCCATATTTATCCTGAATAAGAATCGAATTGTAGATGCGTTGCCACCTGCTAGAACTAAGATACATTGCCTGGTTACCATTAAAACGGAAACGGAATCTCTTCTTAATACTCACCATACGAAGGATTGCAGCGTTAAGCTGCAATTGTATGCTGGTATTCCGTAACAGCGCGGCCCTTCCCCGGTCGAGCCGACACAATCGTATTACAACCACAATATAGGTGCAAGAAATGCATTGAATAATTTGGGTTTCTTTTTATACAAGTAAAACACAGACAGACTCACCGCACATTGGCACGTTGTTAGAAATATTTCTATGTTCGACGCTTCGTGGATGAAATGGTGAATTATACACCGTACGCACGCTTAGAACGCACGGCTCTCAGGTACATAAAAAAAAATTATGAAATTGACTATAAGATATATTTGTCCCTACTAGTAAAAGCAAAATGTAATATTCTGCATGGATAATTGAAACATCATAAATCAACACTATCATTACAGCCCTTCACAAATCTGCTACTGAACATAGTCCTCCCAAGGAATATCTCAAAGCACGGTCTAAGTCACTGTCATTCATCGACTTCCTGTATGTCTTACCAGGTCGTCACTCCATCTAGTGGGGGACGCTCTACAGTTCATCCATCGGTACGAGGCTGTCACGTAATTGAAATATTCTATTAATTTATATATTATATATCGATTATTCGTTACCTGTAGCTTGTTAGAGTGTGTGATCGCTGGTTCAACTGATCATGAATGTGACCACTCACAGCAAAGCAATTTGTTTACATTCTCGTTTTAAAGTTGAGAGTTAGGGCGATTGTCCAACGCTTCCGTCAACGGGACGTCAACGAGAATAGGATAAAGGTGCCGAGGCGAAAGTCCAATGTATGCATGTTGCCCGAGTACCGTCATCCTGGCCGCTTAAGGTTGGAGTAGATTGGCGCGACCACTAGAACTCGGCCCGAGATTGTGACGAGCCTAGTATTCCTAGGGTAAACATTCATTTACGTCACAATGCCTTTCTGTAATTTAATAAATATAAGATGTTGTGGATTTGTTTTAATTAAATTAATTGATGAAATCTAATGATCAAGGGCATCTTTATTAAATATATCAGAATAATGAAGGTATTGAAGTTGTTTCTTCGTACGATACACTCGGTAAGATAGCGCAACTACTTTGAGCACTTCAATCTAATCACTGAACCAGTCAGATCGTTAGTGCATTACATCCGATTTAATTAGAAATGTCAAAGGTTTCATTTAGATTAGTGGAACTGCCGTCGTTTTGATGCTATCTCTAACAGTGAGTCTACACGGTACGTTGTGGAGTGCTGTACTGTAATTATTTAAATTAAGATGATTTGGCAATTCAATATAAAATAAATAATCATCCATATTTTGTGTGGGTGACGTAAGAGTGACTATGGGAATATCATAAAAAATCTAATAACTGCAAATAGATGGTGGTGTAACCACCTCATATAAACTAGACGTAAAATATCCATAATCGTGACGGTTAGCAGCGTCAAAGAATTGGTAAAATTTTTTACTGCTTACTGCGTACTAGTATTTGTACATGATTTATTATATTAATTTCTGAACTTTGATTTTAGTACTATTATGATATTGAACTCTGCATTATTAAAAGTTAAAAAAAAGAGATCATAGTCCACCGGTAGGTAAGTGAATACTATGACTCACGGATAACTAAATCTATCCATAATTTTCAGTGCAGGTGTATTGTCATCCCTGCGGACTAAGAAGAAATCCTTTGGTTTTGTCAGCAAAATTATCTCCAGTTTTTGTAATTTACTAAATAAAACAAAGCAATATTACGCCGCTAGTTTACAGTATTCTGTATAGAACAGAAGTATGTCCTCATTCGGTCTAAAATATAACTTCGCAAAATAATAAAATTAGAATATTGCAATTCGCTCCTAAAACAATTTATTACAATTTTATATGAAGCTCTTAAAAGCATAGTGATAGTTAATTTTAAAACACGTAATAAAAAGTTTCAAATCAAATACTTTGTTCTTTTTTTGTTTATTAAGTTACGATACTAGTCATTTGTAAACTTTAAATCAAAGTTTATTTTGTAGCAATAATAAAGAGTGCTCAAATTTGTTAATTAACGTTCATTCTGTTCGTTAATTCGTCCGAAAACGTTCTGATTTAGGCCAAGTTTCCGAATAATCGATTCCATATAATAAATAAACCAATATACTGAAATTTATTTTAACAGATGTTATGATTGTTATATACAATAGTTGATAACAATAAATGATAACTTGATACGAGTAGCAAGAAGATTGATAAAATAATAAATGGTTTAAGTTGTTCTTATTTTAAAATTAATCAAGGTGTAAATAAAGATCATCCATACTAACATTATAAATGCGAAAGTGTGTTTGTTTGTTTGTTTCTTAGTCCTTCTTTCACGTCGCAACAGAGCGCCGGCATAGAATGAATTTTGGTGTGGGGATAGTTCGGTGGCTCTAGAGTGACATAGGCTACTTTCTTCCGCAAAAAAACATCTCATTCCCGTGGGAAAATAGAATATTTCCCACGGGAATGAGATGTTTTTCCGCGGATAAAAGTAGCCTATGTCACTCTACAGC
>DWHP01004649.1:0-12435 GCA_018247895.1 Parnassius honrathi
TATATATATATATATATCATGAGAATATTAGGTATGGTTAATAGCTTTGGTAGTATTTGGTATGTTTTATACTATGTTTTGATATGTTTACGTGTTAGAGCCGCTGCTGCTATATTATGGTAGTAGCACAAATGGGTCGGCTCGACCGGGGCAGGACCACACTCTCTAATTAAGGAATGTATGCATGATAATAACCCCTGGGAAGGATGATCGTTACCAAGCTATTTCTTATTTGTCTTGTGTTGTTAATTGTAAACATGATTGTAAGCTGTTATTTGGAAAAAAAATAGTCCCGCTGGGTTTCTTGCTGGTTCTTCCCAGGATAGAGGTTTTTTTGCGAACCAGTGGTAAATGAAAAAAGTGACTTTTAATAAGTATTGTTATAATCTACATTGAATAAAAAAGTTTCTGTTTCTGTAAGAAACGTAGTGCGCGCGGAATTTGTTTTAAAATCCCGAAATGGTCTCGATCGGTTGTGCGTTAATTTAACTATACAGCGTAAAATGCATCGCGTGTCTGTGAGTGCTAAAGATAGATGACAGGCACATCGTGTTTCTGTTACCTAGCAGCAGTACGAGTTTATGCATTACTGGACAATTACAGGTTGTCAAATAAGTATTCCATCTAGTACAGGTCATTCTGCCTTCTGAATTTCTTTTTTTTTTGAGATTTTTGTCGAAATGTCGTCCTTCCTATCACCAATACTATACAGAGAACAGAAATATCAATCTTATAGGCAGACGAAATAGTTCTGATTGTTGCCATTTCGGAAAATATTAAATAGATCGATAACACCTTAGTGTTTTGAGAGACGTGAAAATTATCTATTCACACTATGAAGGATATCTTTTTTTATAGAATATGATTGAAAAACGAGCACATAGTCCATCTGATGGTAAGTGGATACTGTGGCCCATAAACATTTAAATATATCCTCGATTAATAATCAAAATGGAGATGCGTTCAACATGCGGAACCGTGAGGACTAAGATGGCATGCCTCGTTTCTAGTTAAAAGGATCTTCAGTTCTCTACACTCACCTTACGAAACCCAGCAGCATTTGACTGCTATTTTACGCTGGTATTCTGTGAGAGCGTGGTACTTTCCCGATTGAGCCGACCCATTCGTGCTGCAACTGTACAAATAAAGCTGAACCATACAAATATAGCTGCAGCTTTATTTGTATGGTTGTAGCACGAATGCTCAGTTCCGTCAAAATAGAAAAGTTTCATATGATATGTCAACGAAAATTGCATCGGAGTCGAGGATAAGTGGGCTAGGCAATACATCAATAGAGTCGACTATAGGCATAGAAATAACTTTTTGTATTGTTCACATTATGTAGAATTAAAACCGTTTATCCGTTCCAAGGGAGATATATTTAAAAAAATTGTATCCAGACTAAGAAGGCTACGCAAGTCTCTGCTCCAATATGTCAAGTTTAAGGTCACGATTTTTTACATATTTGGTACTTATTAGAATCGAGTACTAATAAATGGCCTTTAATATGTTTTTTGACTATTCACTTATACTTCATCTTCGTATAAGTACACTTTGTATTCGTTAACATAGCCCATGTTACCGAATCGATAAGGGTGATAAACGAGCACACAGTCCACCTGATGGGGAGTAGATGCTGTGACCCATAGACATTTATCTACATACATCTACATTAATCCTCGATTAAGAACCAAAATCCAGTTGCGTTATCACGCCTGAAGACTAAGATGGAATGCGTTATTTCCAGTAAAACGGATCTCCGGTTCTCTACACTCACCATACAAAAAGCAGCAGCATTAAGCTGCTATTTTACGCTGGTATTGTGAGAGTGTAGTTCTTCTGTCTGTCTTTCAATAAAAAAATTAAAACTATTTTAATAAAAAACTCGTTTTACAGTATCCGAGAATACTTTGATGATACATAGCGAAATAAATATGTAATGTAATTATATTTAGAATAGCTAAAAGATACCTGATTTTTATTATGGCTTTAGCATAGACAAGACAGTGCAAATGAATAATAAATCATTTATATTTTTTATTAAAACATTAACAATTTGTAAAGCGATATGCTGTAATAATAATATTTTAAAACATGAATTCAGCTTCAAATTCAATTATATAATTTTAGGGGAATTGCAGTCTGTAGTCGTGGATGCAGAAGCTGTGAAAGACGCGGTGAATGCGAAAGATTGAGTTGCCGTCGAGACCGCAACAAACACATTAGACATCGCAAGGCGACGGATCGGTAAAGCAATTTGTTGGCCGCACGGTTAAACTTTGTAGGATCCTTATCGTACGTGAAAAACCATTAGAGAGAAACTAAATAAAACTTCTATTTAACAATTAAAAGTAAAAGGCAATTTTAATACATGTACAAATATCTTTTTTAAATTATATTTTACTTATTATTTGTCAGCAACTACAAAAATGTGACAACGAGTCTCACATTTCCCTCCGTACTTCAAGCATCTTATTTATTTAAAAGCACCATTAGTTACTGTTTTACCTGCAACAAAGAAAAAATATTTGAATTTATGTTTTTAACACATAGACATTGCGTACACACAATTCAAAATTTCGCACAACCAAAAATATGCATCGACCCAAATATAAAACTGTCGACAATGTGAAATGTTCGATTCCAAACGGATTTTCATAATTTTTGCAGCCCTTTGTAAAATGATTATAAAAGTAGTGTCCATTTATTAAGGAACCTTCAACCACCCAAGTTATAGAATGATACAAGTTTGCTATACTCTGTTATAAATGTGTTTACAGACTTAACCTAAGTCTGTAAAGACATTCATAACAGAGTATACAAAACTGACCGGATGTGGAACTCAAGAAGTCGTTTTAATTCCCCGAATTCTATCAAAACCAACGGATCTACCGTACCAATTTAAACTACTGTAGTTTCCCATAAAATTGTCATTGACGATCAACATTCGCGCGTTTCGTTCAGACAAAATCTGTCCGTATTGTGTAGTGAAAAGCCAACGGTAAACATCATATATAATACTTACCGTAATAACTGGTAGTAATGATAAAACTTTGATATTAACTTGTTAGACTTGCAAACCGAGGACAAATTTTAATTTATGTTTCGTTATGAACGTGTTTGTTTCTTATTTAAGCCATACGACTAAATATAATAATAAATAAGCATTATAAAATGTATATAATAGTTTCTTCCCTAACGTACTTTTCGTAACAATGAATTAAGTATCAATACCAAAGCGAGAAACTCTAAATCGATCGAACAGAGATTTTTCAACAACAAAAGATATATTTTGATTTAGACAATAATTTCATCTAGTGGTGAACGAGAAACTACGAATCCGTTTTATCCAATAAGTATCGTAAAATCGATAGTTGTCTATGGGAATTTTAATGCACTGTATTCTGAAATCTGCAAATTTTAGGAATACGTTCTAAGATCATAAAAAAACATCTGAAATACGTTAAAGACATTCCTAATAATGTCTTAAATATTTGAGATTAACTGCAGAAATACAGAATATTTCTTAGAGAAACAAAAATAATGCTCAAAAAATGGATGTGTACGAAGCACGGTAATTAATCTATGTGACATATCGTATTTGACACCCCATTAGTACAGTTGGTAATATATTATATAATACGTCAAATGTTTTTGCTTCTTCTAAGCATCTCATGACAGGCACATCGTGTGAGCTAACGACAATTAATTATTGTCACAGATGTCGTATGAACAGAATTCGTGTATGGCTTGACACAGGTTCAAGCTTCAAATGAGAATTTTCTGTGTAAAATTGTTAACGTAATTTTTTCAATGTCGTAAAGGTTTGGAAGAAATATCTTGCGTGGACCCTGAAAGGTAATTCGTCGTGATATGTTTTACTTGCAGTCATCCATGCATGATTGTTTGCGTGTATTGAATGACGTGAATGACATTCAAGCTACGTAAATTTCACGCCATTACTTGCTTTTCGAAAGTTCACAGCTGAACGTAGGTCTCTCCCAAAGAATGCCAAAACACTGCCTGAGCCACCTGCATCCGTTGACTTCATCGATGTCTTATTAGGTCTTCTCTCTTTCTGGTGGCAACCCTCACCTAGCGAACGAAGCTGCCACTCGAGTTTTTTTCACCATCGTTTGTCGGTTTGTCAAGCTATTTGGCCATATCATAGCCGGTCCAGGAGTACAGAACATTTATTTTAAACCTCCATTTTGTAGGATATAACTTTTTTATGTCTAGCTTACTTTCCGGTATGAAGCTGCCATTCGAGTCTTTTTTCTCCATCGGTTGTCGGTTTATTAAGCTATTTGGCTATACCATAGCCAGTCCAATTGTACATAACAATTATTTCAAACCTACATTTTGTAGGATATAACTTTTTATATCTAGTTTACCCTGTTGTATGTTAAGACATCAAGTATGTACTCATAAAAGATAAAATTCATTTAATTAAAATCCATTTAAAAAAAATTTAATACGCACTGATTAAATAAAGTGGACTTTTATAGTCATTTGTCAATAGCTATCCTAAGTAAGCATTAAGCTCAATGAAATTCAGTACAAAGTAAATCTTAGTTATCATAGTAAGATTCCATGGCCCATAGACAACACGCGAAGGAAATAAATAGTCATAAAAGTTTTATTTATATCGGATACAAATATTCTTAACATAGCGACTCTGATGTACATTAGTAATGCAATAAACTTTCTTCGTAGAATTCGGCAGACTTTACATTGTAAACGAATTAAGCATTGAAATTTTACTAATAGATGAAGGGTTTTCACTCTAGCACACATCAAAGCAGGACCAGTTAAATCTCGCTATGGATATTTAATACGAAGTCTTAGTACGAATGAATCCCTACCAGTTGCCCAAACCCAGAGAATATTTTTCAGCGTTATACACAAAGTTAACAACCGATTGAAGATTTTTTTCTCTTCAAGTTATAAATGAAAACGTTTATACGTTTTCATACTTTGTTATATTTTAATGAACAAATAAACTTAAGAGCTTTCAAACAAATGTTATTTCATTTTAATTAACCCTTTACAATCCACTGCTACACTGCTTTTTAAAAATGTATGCTTCACAAATTTGGTAGATCATATATTGAGTTGTATTTTCATCGTCAGTCACACATCTAATCATTGGCTTCCTCTACACGGTCCTCAGCCACCTGCACCCACAGACATACTGATTGCGTTACACGCTTCTCGCTCTACGAATATGGTATATGAGGTGGGTATGTCGCCAATTTAAGTCACCGATCTCATATGTTATGTTAGAAACTTTGTGTTTGTGTTTTCATCTAATAATATTCTGTCAAGGGAGCCGCCTAATTTTATTACCTCTGAAGAATAAAAAAATAAGTGAAAGCGCGGTTGAAGTAATACTTATTACTTTATGTTATGTATTTTATTTTTACTGTAATTACTGACTTATTATTTTTTTCATTACACTACGCTTTCAATTTAACATTTTTTTTCTAATTTTTATATATTTCCCAATAAAATCATAATTATTTTGACGTATGCACTACATGTGAAAGGATAGAAATAATTGATAGAATCAGGAATAGAAATAATTGATAGAAGCAGGCAGGATAGAAATAAAATGAAGTATAACGTAAGACTAAATAAAGCCTTCATAAAAATATTTTTATATAGGATAAGAATGACAAACGAGCACACCACCACCACAGTCCACCTGATTGTCACCAGTGAGGACTAAGACGAAATACCTCGTTTCTAGTAAAAGGGGTCTCCGGTTCTCTACACTCACCATACGAAACACTAAATATATTTTACGCTACATATAAGGCTACGATATAAGTCCTCCGGTCGAGCCGACCCATTCGTGCTACAACTGTACCAGTAATACAGTTGCAGCATTGCTCTACCACGAACAAATAATAACGGAATATTTGAAAAAATTCGGTGTTATCATCAAATCGCGCCAATAAGGGTTATTTTGAAAAGAAAGATATTTTAATGATATAGTAGAGCACTTTTTCTGTCCTTTGTAGAACATTTAACAAGAAACATATTAATGATAATGATAAATAAAGTTAATTTTATCATTTTAAATATGTGCAATATAATTTTCGACTAGAAAATTAAACATATTATTTGTGATACCAAATACTTGAAACGGAAAAATATATTTGCTGATGTAACGTAGTTTGAAAAACCTTTGACTAGTATAAATAGTCCCCGGAATTTGGTGTACTATAAATTTGTTTGAACACGCAGTGAAAAATGTTATTAAGTTTAGCATTTATTCTGTTGCCGTGGTCAAGTATTATGTTATTGCTGTAGTATCGGTTGAGGATTCAAATATAATGTTAGTATGTAACTATAGTTAGTAATGTATATATGTAAAATATTATAGTTTGATGCATATGATGAATTTCGTTTTTATAAAAATACATACACGTATGATTTATAATTAATGTTAAAACTTAGATAATAACCCACTCGTCTCGTATAGTTAATTTTAACAGGTAAAATGTATAATGAGTGAATGGCGTACCCTCAAATAGCGTACTGGTAACCATTTCAAAATGAACAAAAATAAACACATTGCCAAAAATAAGGATGAGCGTTGCTCGTAAAATAAATGTTTCAATGTTTATCTTTGTCACTTAATTCAATTGACAATCAAGTAAAAACATTGCCGAAGAAAACTAAATAATGCTGTAAAGTCAGTAACCTCGTAGTGCAGAGGGAGTATGGTAGAAGTTTACAATGCGCAAATTCTATTGATACTTTTATCGATCTGTTCACGACTGCATGCCATTCATTTCATAGCCAGCTTTGTCGAGTGATTCGATGTATTATATGAGATTGAAAGAAGTTAAATAAACAGTGTGATCAATTAGTAATTTAAAATATTCTAGTGTCGTTAAATTCATGTCATATAATTTATTTATTTAGGTACATCAGCAGTGCTCACATTACGCTTTCAATATAATTTTTTTACAAATATATGTAGTCTGATACGAGAATCAGTTACTGACGTTTTTACAATAAACTTACTAGTATGAACATAAGAAACGTATATTGTGTTTTACACACGCGTAACACTAAACTAAAATCGAATAAACAAATTTAAATTTAAAAATATTATAATTACAATACATACAAACAATATTACATACAAACTATAAATTAATGTTCAGAAAAATGTTTCAGTTCTTACTTTATATTCAAACTTGCAGAAAATCACAAAAATATCAATGGTTGAATAATTCCTCATCGATGTTACAGTCCTCTTTACAGGTTCTATGTACACAAGCATGGTTCCAGACATTTATTTCAAAATGAGAACATGGTAAAAAGCATTGATTTATAGCCTTGGTAACTCAATGGTAAAAAGTATTCGAAATTGTTCGTCGGGGGAGTTTCGAAGGTACAATAATAATATACACAACGTATACACAAAGTAATACAATAAATATATCACAAAAATACTGGTCTATTTCCATCAGCTGTTCAGCTTGGATTATGTAGGTCATATTTTTATTTATGAATGTAAGATTAAACGTAATTAGTGCGGAATGAAGTAAAGCGCTGCTTGTAAGGTTGTTTCACTTAAACGCTTAATGTTTCTTAAAAGAAAAAGATCAAAAAGCAGCGTCAGAAATAAGATCATTTTTCATCATCACCATTTACATGGGTGCCGTAAGAGGCGACCAGATGGAAAATGCCAGCAGTTATATGTTATGGCATCTGATAGATAACGGTGTAACAAAGTCGATATTACAGTTCATTAGGGAATTTTTTACGTGGTAGAGCCATGCTGCAGTTATATTAGTAGTATATTTGGAGCACGAATGGGTCGGCTCGACCGGGGAAGGACCGCGCTCTCACAGAATACCAGCGTCAAATAGTAGCTTAGTGCTGCTGTGTTTCGTATGATTAGTGTAGAGAACCGGAGGCCCTTTTTACTGGAAGTGAGGCTTTCCATCTAAGTCCTCACGGGTGACAACGCATCTGCATTGTGATTCGTAATCGAGGATAGATGTAGATGTCTATGGGCCACAGAAACCACTTACCATCGGGTGAACTGTGTGCTCGTTTGTCACCTTATCCTATAAAAAAAAACGCTGAGAATGCGCCTAGATCATAAAACCCGTGTTAAATAAAAATAATCATATCTTACTTCTTCTTCAGCATTTCGTAAAAGATTAATGATTTCTTGTGTTTACGTATTATTTTTTGAATTAAACTAGTACGAAATGTCGGGATTATAAAAAAACGTTAACATTAGCGACAAAATCCGTAAAAACTATTACTGAGTATGGATATATACTTGTATCATAGCTTCAATATGATTATTTTTTAATTATGCAGAAGTTTTAACGTTTCAGAGCCGCGCGACAGGGGTAGCCATATTAGCAATACGAATTGGTCAGTTTGACGAGAAAGGACCACGCTCTTACAGAATACAATGTTACAATAAAGCTTAATACTATTGTGGTAGGTATGGTGATGGTAGAGTACCAGAGAAACATTGAATCAAGCCATTCAATCATAGTCGTCATGAGTAACAACGTATCCACATTTTCATTTTTTGTGGAGGATAGATGTGTTCGTGAGGCCTAGTATCTACTTACTATCAGGTGGTCTGTGTGCTCGTTTGTCATCCAGAAATAACTGAAAAGGTACGGCTACATCATACGTTAAAATGGCGGAATGTATTGAAAGCACGCATTCAATCTTTAGGGGCACCGTTTACGTAAACGGCAACCAAGCGCTTGTTGGACGTCTTATGTTAATAATAATTCGCCTTACAACGCAGAAGGCTAGGTAATGTGGAGAAAATTTAGCTGGAACGCTAACCTAGGCATAATTTCAGATAATGACTGGCGAAAAGGGAAGTATAACGCTAACGATGACGGTTTCCAATGGAAAAAAAATGTTAAAAATAAAAACATATTTAAAATGATGATATAAACTTGGATGTAAGCAAAAATAAGGAAAATTTTAATTAATAATTAACGAAAATATGAAAGTTAAAAGGATCAAATATGACATCAGAATGTTGAACACCTCTGTCCCTCGGGGACATGAATCCTGAAAGGCGCTCAAAACTTCGGGATTTTAAAGTAGGTTTAAATCATCATACGATACACTCAGTGAATTTTATTCAATTTGTTATATTCTTTTTAACATAAAAAATATTTTTATATTAATAATGATTGGAAAAGCGGTTACGTTGTTAAAATGTAAAACATGTATTAAACAAAAAAACGATCAAAGCGTTCTTATAAAATATTGGTATGAAATACGACTATACTGTTAGTAGTAAAGAGATAATGAAGCAGGAAATCTAATAAATAATTCAAGCGCTCCTAAATAACATGGCCTCGTCAGATAACACCAGTGAAATGCGGGGCGTGTCAGGGAGTCCAATCAAGTGAGTTAGGGCAATATCCGACCGACACTTGAGAATTTATTAAATTGCGCTGGGACAGGTAACTAGCACGGACGAACGGCTTAACACCTCAAAGCTTGTAGGTATTCCTGTCCGACAGTAATAAGTCTCCGTAATTTTCCAATAGTATGACAAAACCTGGTCAAATATTTATTCTCTAATTTGATGCTATCAACATTATCATCATTACAGCCCCTCAAAAGTCCAAAGCTCTACGAAGCTTTTCATGCTATACAATACTAAAAATGAATATTTCAACATAAATTATTGGATAAATTTTATTACTTTAACAGAAACTATTCCCAGCGCTATTGCTGACTCTATCACTGATGTGGTACTACAGGGAATGGAACTATTTATTCTATCATCTGTGGCACAAATTGAGTGGGCTTGATGGATGGATGGATGGTGTGCTCCAGAGTTGGCACCGGTTCTAAAGCGTCTTTTCCAGTACTCCTATTCTCTAGGCGTAGTCCCGAAATTATGGAAGACAGCTTTGGTGCACCCGATCCCAAGAAAAGGCAACCGCGTAGATTCGTCTAACTACAGGCCTATCGCCATCACCTCCTTTTCTCCAAAATAATGGAATCTATTATAAACTGCCAGCTCATGCGGTACCCTTAGGATCACCAGCTGATTGGTGACCGCCACTTAGGTTTTCATCGGAGTTGATTAGCTGGTTATTTTCTGGTCTACCTAACTCAGATGGGCGGAGGGAGAAGAATCCAAGGGAGAGGCATTGGCTGTTAGTTTGTAAAAATGCGAAGGCCTTCGATCGGGTTTGGCATACAGCGCTTTTTTCGAAGCTTCCTTCCTAAGGGCTTCCCGAGAAATTGTGCAGTTGGAGCATCAAGATATGTTGCAAGCTGGTAAAGTTCATTGCTGTGCAGACGACAGCACTGGTAATACCTTATACTGCGGCCATGGCAATATTTCCCGGGAAATCGTCACTCGAAAAAACTTGTGTCTGAAGTTGAGACACTTTCGTAGAAATTCTCGCATTGGGGGCGACTAAATCCAGCCCAATTCAATCCCCAGAAGACACAAGTTCGCGCATTTACCGCTAAATAGAACCCCTTTGTCGTATTTACTCAGTTTCATAGCACTCCCTTTGTTGCCTCAGCCAGTATAGGAATCCTCGGCATCGACATATCGAATGACGTGCAGTTTCGTGATTACTTGGAAGAGAAGGCCAAACTGGCCTCTAAAAAGCTTGGCGTACTCAGCAGAGAGGGACAGTATTTCATGCCGGCACACTGCCTGCAACTTTATAACGCGCAGTTTCGGCCTCACTGTTCCCATCTCTGGGCCGGGGCTCCGCAGTGCCAGTTCCTTCCATTTGAACGGATTCAGCGCAGAGTGGTTCGAAACGGCAGCAACCGAACACTTTCTGATCAGCTTTACTCAAACGCTGCGAAGAGATGTTGTATTTCTTTCCGTATTCTAAAGTATTTACCACGGGGAGTGCTCAGAGGAATTGTCCGGATTAATTCCAGCCGCTCAATTTCACCATCGCGACAGAACTCGAGATTCAATCCTTAGCACCTGGATCATTGGCGGTCCACTACTGTGCGATTTACAAGAAGTTTTTTCCTCGCATAAGTTTTTTGTTGGAATCGTTTACCACTAGCGATTTTTTCACACCCATACGACTTAGGGACCTTCAAGAAAAGAGCCTACTCTTTTTTAAGGGCCGGTAACGCATCTGTAATTCCCTTGATGTTATAATCATTCATATATAATTGTTCATGGATGGTGGTAGTCATTTACCATCAGATAAGCCGTGGCCCCTCTCTTAAAAAGAAACAGAAACAAATCCTTTTCAAGGAATATATATACAACAAGCTCAATTTGTTTTGTACAAGTCAAGATGTCTTGTATATTAAAAATTGAACTGGTGGTCTGTGTGCTGATAAAAATCGAGTACACAATTCATCTGATGATAAATGGGCACTGTGGCCCATAGACGTAGATGTTTATTACGTGATACTACCTTATGGCGATTGCGTTACAGAATCTATCACCTAATTTTTTGTTTTACATGTCATGAGGGTCGACCGTGAGAGAGAGCGGGAAGTATTCTACGCTCGGGTTGGATACGAGCGTAAAATAGCAGCTTAATTTTGCTTTGTTTCGTACAGTCAGGGTATAAAAACAAGAGACTCACTTTACTGAAAACGGAGAATTCTTTGCGTGTCTTAATCGAGGATAAATTTTTCTACCGGCGACAGCATCTACTTACTATCAGGTGGACTATGTGGTTGTTCGTCATACCTTAATCTATAAAAAGGTATCGTGCACTTTAATAAACAACGACATAGCAACCTTGCTCCAGATACTAGATCTTTAGATATATGGTACTGTGCTTGTTACGCAATACTATATGAATTGCATATATACAATTCATATAGTATTCTTTATGAGAAATGTTCATGATCAATATTCTGGTTCACTGGAGCACGTCACAAGTTCACATCTGAACATAGGCCTTCCCCAAGAAATGTTTCAAAGCACGGTACTTGAACCACCTGCATCCTTCGACTTCCAGTATCTGTGCGTGATAGACTTCGTCTAGTTTCTGGATGTTATTGCTGTTAGTCAATGCGACTCTTCCGGCTTCATCTGACTCAAGGCTCGCGGCCTGCAAGGCTAAGGAGCTAGACTTCTTAATGAAGACTTTCGCAGTAGTATCAGAGTAAGTGACAGCCTCAAAGTTTGAACAATCGATGGAAAATAAAAGTTCTTAAGTAGCAGAGTAACGAGAAGCGAAGTGTAGGGCGGCCCTCTACCAGATAGAATGACATCCTGGTAAAAGAAAGTTGTGCTTGGTACTATACGCATATAAAAAAATATGATTATTTTAACGTCATGTGGATTTATTCAGTAGAACGCTATGTACGATCCGTTCCTCTTCTACATTTTTTACCCATTTCCACCAAAATTACGCTTGCACAATCTTTGCTACTCCCTATCCTCGACTATGCTGACATTTGTTA
>DWHP01004650.1:0-12434 GCA_018247895.1 Parnassius honrathi
ATATGATAAACCTAATGAAATAAGTATCTAACGACCTATCTACTTACAGTATTAGTGATTACAAACATGTCGGTACAAAGCATACGACGCGCGGGCAAGTGGGGGCGAAATTAGAATTTGAGCTGACTCACTATATCCTCTTAAAGAGGAATAGGTGGTTAACCCATCGCCTACACGATCACAAATCCAGTACCTATCCCATTCGATTTTACAACATGCTAGGCAAGTAACACAGCTGGCACAAATATATATATAATAAACAACAAGCGTATATATCCAAAACCAACATGGGACAATCAAAAATAAAAACACCGTAACATGACACACGTGGATATTAAATTACGCATAAAAATCGAATAAAGAGGAACACCACGAATATAACCAAATTACCTACTGCAGGTAGGTGGGCCGGTGCGCGCCGTTCATTAGGCTTGTTTGTAGAAAGCTTTTGCAGGCAAATGAATGGATTTATACGCTGGCTATTAAATCAACGCAGCGGCCGCCGTACAAACAAACGCCTACTGTCTGTGTTTGCTAAGGCGCCCTCTAATTAGATACCTAAGCTCTAATACCCGGTAATAATTCACATATAATTGCCTAATCGTTTCATATATACGAGTATGTGTAATAATCCGCATCCGACTCGTGGGTGTCTAAGAAGAGCCTGTCGGAAATGGCCGAAAGCTCTTGTGGATTACTACATATGCCAGTGTAACCGTTCTGTTCTATTCAGTCGTGCTTCAGGCCTAAGATACGTCTAACTTAAACAAACGCTGATAGCAAGGACCAACGTTAAAGGTAAGAGACGTCTTATATTGTGATCGCCATCTCCAATACGCTCGCCAAGCGCGATTATTATGGCAAATCTTGCCTTCTCCTGGTGAAAGGAAATACAAATATTACGTAACGACGAAGAAGAAATATAAGAAAAATCTTAAACAGATGCGAAGTTAATGCTATATCTGCCATATCAACGATACACGGCTCACAAAACCTAGCTCATCCATTGATGACTGGCGTATTTTGCAAATTAATTTTTTCTACTTTTCTTTAAAAAACGTGTTCAGTGTACATATTTAAACTGAACAAGAACCAACAAACATCCAAACCCGGAACAATTTATTGAAGACCATACAAATACATTTTCCGTGTGGGCTTAGAACCCGTGGCCCTCAGCACGGCAACTCAATACTTAACCATTACGACATGGAGCCGTCGGCAGCGGGCTAATTAAAGCCGAAAGAAAGAGAAACAACCAAAGTGACAACAGACTGATCAACAATATCGCAGCAGTGAGAACTGTTGACTATAAGTATTATAATTTATAGACCTCGTTTAGGAAACGTTATGTAGACTACCCGGTGAACGGAGTGCCAGTCTGTATAATGTGGCTGGCAATAACTGGACACGAGAACACAAAGGTTGGTGTAAGCTTTGAGCCTTAAAAGAGGACTATATTGGACGGCCATAGACTGGTGCTGATGATATCCTAACCGAGTTCGTATTTATTGGTGATGATAACGTTTGTGGGAGGTGGTCATGATAGAGTAACGCTTAGATCAGAATAGTTGTTCTTTAGGCCAATCCTGTTTTCTTAGTACCGTACTACTGTCTCTTATGGTGGAAAACGATGACCGGAAATTCTATTCCTAAACGTGAGTATCTGCATATACAAATTAATTTTTCGGAATTTATGTGTGTGATTCAAAATTTAGAAAAAAGAGAAAGGACTAGACTCTCACGAAATACCAAAGTAAATTTTGCGGTGACAACGCAATTGCTAATAGAGGATAGATATAGGTGTTCTATCTATTAGCTTAAGTATCCACTTGCCATAAAATGAAGCCTGTACCCCTGTCAAACATGCTTGTACAAACATGTTTTAATCACAATCAATTTATTAACTTATTTTCTTTCTCAATTTTTATAATACGCTCTGATTAAATACACGAATAGAATATTTAAGCGTAGTTTTGCCTTCAGGTACAAAAAGGTATTTAGTAGTATAAGGTCCCTTGCGTACCTAAATTCCAGTCAGTTTTATCGTGATCAAATTCACTGAACCACTTCCAAGGCTAAAATTTGTAGCATCGGCATTTTATATTATTCAAAATATTTGATTACACTAAAATATACAATATTAACTATCATAATAAGAAAACCCAAAGTAAAACTGAAATTATCATATTACCGTGAAGTGGCGGTGTAAGAATATCGACTATCCTATATCATCCCATGGGTGTCGTAAGACGCGACAGAGGGAAACAATTCAGGAGATGAGCAGCAACGTTTTCCTAATAACGACTGAAAATAAAAATAAACTGCGGTTGCCAACCCGCTTGCCAACCGTAGCAACTATGGCAAATATCCCCCTTGTGAGGCAATCTATGGGGGAGGCCTGTGTTCAACAGTGGACTATAAAAGGCCGTAACGGTAAATCATATTTATAGTATATTTCTGCTCCTCGCTGTATGGTACCTGGAGAAAAATCTGGCTGCGTTTGCTTGCTGAATGGGTTTATGGCCTTCGAGCGAGAAAAAATTCAACCCACTTGTTACCAGCGGCTTAGCTTATCCCATAATAAATCATAATCTAAGTGATCGAAATCTCTGGAGAGATCTAAAAACGGAGTGTTTTAGAGCTATGTTTGCATTCTCAGTAGACAATACAGACCGAAACCCAGACTGTGCATCGTGCAAATCAAAATAGCATTCCAACTGTATATCCAACAAGGTGTCGATCTGCTACTTTATGATGGCCCTGAGATCATTTCTGATTTTCTCATCACGCACATCACATAATCTCTTAGAGAGAACTCTCGTAAGACTCGTATTCCAAGGCGCCAAAGGAATACTAAGCCCTGTATAACTCCTGGTGCTCTACAGCTCTACACTGTATTAAAAATAGGAACGAAATTCAAAAACAATATGTTCCTGCCCGCACGATGAAGTCCTTAAAATCACAGTTGTCCTTACAAGTCGCGGATTCAGTTCCTTTAGTTTCCTATATATACTTTAATTCGATACAACCAATCATGCTGAATGAATTTGTTACAAATATACCAAATAGTTCGATTCCACAAAGCATGAAACATCTAAAAATTGACATTCAATTTTTATCGAAACAGTACTCCTACAACTAACTGAGCAGAGAAACACCGCAAACCCGAAAACCTACATCCGTCGGATTTTTCAAAAATAAACAAACAGAAACGAGAGGAGCCGAGCTAAATCGATATCCAACCGTTGAACGGATCGCCCGTCAAACTTTTGCAATACAGTCAACAGACCGTCTCTATGCAGCCCCGAACTACCATAGTCCAAGCCAGCGCTTCGAAAACTGTGCACTGCAGCACTCAAATTGACCGCCTAATAAATTTCAATGTGACGAAAGTTGACAACAACCAACGAACACGTTGATTAAAATTTACCAACAAGAATAATTTACATTCCGAACAAACTTCTAGTTCTATAAAATACTATTAATGAAATACGGTCTCTTTTTTACGATGCTAAGTTTTAAAGTGTTTATAGATTTAGGATGTACGTACTCTTCATCTGTAAGTCTGCCCATGCCTAAATCTAAAGCAGCGTGCAGATATCGAAAGAAGTTTAAGAAGCCTCGTACGAAACCACCCGCAGTACGGTGAACCTCCGAAACTAAATATGGCGTAATACACCGATCTAACAATAGAAATTATAAATAACATTCAAACTCAAAAAGCGTTAATATCTGAAAAGAAACATTTTTTTCCTAAATAACTAGGTTAGTAATACGGGTTGCAACAAAGGCCCGGTTGAACAATACAACCTCTCTGACACAGTATTACACGGTGGATGTAATTAGTTATGGTGTACGGATTTAGATTTTCTTGTTGCGATAATTTTTGTGAATACGCTGAATAAACATCTGCTCGAGATTTTGCGATTTGACAAGCCGGTGACGTATTGAGATGTCATGTAGAAAACTGATATGTTTAGTTCACAATGATGCCCAAAAAATGGTCAGTTGTGGATGCATTACCTTTATTTTTTTACAACCGATGCGTGAATATCATGAACGCGTAATATCCATGGATGATTATTAATAAAATAATTTAATAAACACGATTTTGGGCAAATATTTCAATCGACGGATAAGTTATTCATAGATTAAAATACAACTCAAACAAAATGAAATTACATTTTCATTAATAAAATAGTTCAATTATTTGACTGTTATAATATTATTCGTTAAATAACTAATAACTTACAATTGAAAAATCGGCCCTTAATTTCGGATTCTCGGATGGATGCTGTGGCACATAGACACTCATTTAACCTCGATTAAGAATCAAAATGCAGATGCGTTGTCACCCCTGAAGACTAAGATGGAATGCCTCGATTCCAGTAAAAAGGTTCTTTACACTCACCATACGAAACACAGCAGCATTAAGCTGCTATTTTACGCTGTTATTTTATGAGAGCGTGGTTCTTCTCCGGTCGAGGCAACCCATTCATGCTACCACAACCGTATTGTAGCTGCAGGGTGGCTCTACCGGGTAAATAGAGTGGAGTGATGCTTCAGCTATATTATAGTAGCACGAATGGGTCGGGCCGACCGGGTAAGGACCACGCTCTTATAGAAAACCAGTGTAAAATAGTAGCTATGTTTCGCATAATAAGGGTAGAGAACCGGAGAGTAGCACTCTACGCTAGCATTATGTGAGTGTGCCCCTGCCTCCTGCCCCGGTCGAGGTGACCTATTCGTACGCACATAATAGCCGGGCATGGCTCGTGTTTAGTATGGTAAGTGTAGAGACCGGAGGCCCTTTTTACTTAAAACGAGGCGTTCCCTCCTATTCTTTAAAGGTGACAACGCACCGGCATTTTGATGATAGACGAAGATGTAGATAGGCCACAGCGACCATTTAACCACCAGGTGGACTGTGTGCTTGTTTGTCAGCCTTATTCTATAAAAAGATAACACCATGGCCAGTATAATTACAAGGATATGGCCTTTTATTCATAGTCCTCGTGGGTGACAACGCATCCGCAGTCTTTTTTATAGTAATCAGTTAATGTGCTCATGCGCTTCAGTAGCAACGAACAAAAGTACCATCAGGTGGACTGTTGGCTTTGTAACCCTAATGTTAAGTCAACATTAACCGGTATGATACTACCATACATATCATATAGATATTGATAAAAAATCGTTTTAAGAGCTTATTTATTTAATAAGACTTTGTTGAGCTCTGGTACAATAAGCAGGAAACGGTATTTGCTGTACTGTGAGAGACCAGAACTGGAGAATCTAGATATTCTTTGTATTTATTAGCGATAAAAATTCGCTTTCTCATGTAGTAAATAGTTTTATGATAAGAGAATCCACTGATTACTTTCATAGATTACTTGTAATTCTCATTGAGTTATTTTTTAAGATGACTTTCAAGGATTTTTCAAGAGCGCACCATTTTTTTATAGATAGAATAAGGGAATAAGAAAACGAGCACACATTCCATCTGATGGTAAGTGGAAGCTGTAGCTCAAAGACATCTACATTTATCTTTAATTAAGAATTAAAATGCAGATATGCGAGGCCACCTAGAGTACTAAAATGGAATGCATCGTTTCCAGTAAAAAGGCTCTCCGGTTCTCTATAGTCACCATATGAAACACAGCAGCATTAAGCCGCTATTTTACGCTGATAGGTATTCTGTGAGAGCGTGGTCCTACCCCGGTCGAATCGATCCATTCGTACTGCGACCATAATATAGCAGCAGCGTGTCTCTACCACGTAAGAACCCATATCCACTAGTGGAACATTCACTTGCAAGTAAGACAAGACAGGCTAGAAAGGTGAACACATGTGGACATTCACATCAATCAGACCCGAAAAACCAACAATGTGTAAATAAAATATCGAAATTGGCTCAGATTCAAACCTAGGGTCATGTAAAACTGGTAATTAAGCTACCAGAACATGTGGAGTTTTCATTGTTTATCCCCCTTATACAAATAAAAATAATAATAAAAATATTCGTTGCGAATTATTTGAGCGTATCCACAAAGCTGACTAACATTTCGAACATCCACAAAAACATACAGATCATGCAATAATGCATGTAACACGTGGGTCCATGCAACCCCTTTGCAATATTCTATATCGCATAGTTAACAATTTACAATTTTAAGCGATTTACAATAAAGTTAGTAATCGAATGGCACACAACGCCCCTTAACCGTAAATCACTCGAAGCAGTGCAATTACAGGGTGCACGGATCGATAGAGCGGCGAAATATTCGGGCACTCCGTTGCGTTGAATAGGAAACCGTCTGAACGAACCTGTATGTTTAAAAAATAATGTAACACAACTAACGATATTACACACATATATAAATGTGAATTTATGGATTTTGGATAAAACTTATTTTACGTTCACTTATTTTCTATTACCGAAATTTCGTGCAAATATAACGTTATGTGTTATTTATGAATGCAAAATAATTTTTCAAGAAAATCACGTTTCCTATAAAGTCTAATCAAGCCATACCATCGACTATGATGTCACAATGATTAATGGTTTTATGTGAATAGAATATAATATCATTTTTAACATACTAATTAAAGCTCAGTTTATACTTTTTCTACTGGTTCGCAAAACTTCTGTCAAAAAATCTGAAAAAAGCAGGACGAGCATACGTCATCAATGCATTTAAGTTGCTAGTGAGCAAACAGGTAACTAACAAACCAATCAATTACCGTCGAAGATATATATTTGCCCATTTATGGTCATTATAGCTAATAGCGATTCGGCCAGATATAACCTTAAGTAAATTATCTCAAAGGATATATATTAAATAAAATCTGAAAAAAGCAGGACGACGATACGTCATCAATGCATTTAAGTTGCTAATGACCAAACAGGTAACTAACAAACCAATCAATTACCGTCGAAGACATAAATTTGCCCATTTATGGTCATTATAGCTAATAGCGATTCGGCCAGACGTAACCTTAAGTAAATTATCTCAAAGGATATATATTAAATAAAATCTGAAAAAAGCAGGACGAGGATACGTCATCAATGCATTTAAGTTGCTAATGACCAAACAGGTAACTAACAAATTACCGTCGAAGATATCCAGAGGATTCACCATGATTTGTTTTCCGTGTTCATCATAAAACCTACCTGTTAGGAGACACAGTTGGGCATTGTTCCAAAGTCCTCCGGCGCTTCCAAAAGTATATGACTGTACACCAATGGTAAATACTGCTAAATAATACTGACATATATTATATTGTACTTAATTCTTTTCACCTCGGTCGCGATTAGTCACTTGCTTCTACTTATTACTTGTAATTTTACAATAAGGCGAATGTTAGCGTTGCCTATAGACATCGTCGTTGCAAGCCTTTGATTTAACCTTATTATCCCAGTTACATTATGAAACATTCAGGTAGTCGATGGACGCAGGTGACTTAGGATCTTACTTCTGACAATTTATGGGGCCTATGTTTGACAGTAGACTGGTGACGAGCTGTACTTAATGAATGAATGAGTAAATTATATTAACAGTAACTTTTCACATTTGCCCATTTTAAAGTAAAAAAATCGCTGCCACTAAAAATGGATTTGAAGTAATCGCCTCGCGACTTTAACGCTATTTCCCGAGGCATTTCCTATACGGGACAAAATACTACCATTTCTTGGAGGCCATGAGATCTTTCCATCGTCTGCTATAACAGGCATGCAGCAAAATGATTTTAGATTCTCTTACGCAGCCACCACACAGAAAAATACAATGAGAATAATGCATTAGAGCTACAAAGTATCTACATAAGGCCCGGTTTGCATTTTGTGAAGTGACAGATGCGAGTGGCAAGTACTTAGTACGTGTGAACAGGCAGCGACAAGTGATTAGTTTGTATAGAATACTCACTAAGCACTTGTCATTTGTTAGATGCACTTGCCACTCACACTTGTCACTTCTCAAAATATAAACCGGCCCTTACACTAACCAATCTTTATACTCTACTATAATCGTTGGTGCGTTTGTTAGTGGTCGTGTGACTTCTGAACGACTTGAGTCATTAAAGTCACATTAACACTGTATATATTTATTTTGTTAGACGACGGTTCACAGCTATGTTATATGTTAAAATTCGATAGGTGGCGCTAAAGTAAAGTTATTAATAAATATTATATTTATGGGCTTAAATTACGCATATTCGTAAACCATTATATTGGTTTACAACCAAAAAGAATATCATAAAATCTAGAACCGATAGGTGATATTGATGATGTTTTATATATATTAAAAAGTGCGGAGTGCATTCGGAGTAAAACTCATCACGCTACCTACCGGTAAGTTAGAATAACGCCTGCTCGGCCAGCTAGTATAACGTGGATGTGAAAATCGTAAAAGAAACAACAACTATCATGGAAACAAGTCATTTAGAAGTAGGTACAAATTGTAAAGAAACCATGGAGTATAATAGTACATAATAAACTTTTAATAGGGAGGTCGTGTTAAAGTAAACAATCGAGCTATTAATAAAGGGCATTGTTTTCTTCGCACTAAACCTTACACGCTACGAACTTGCTATCAATTTCCTGAAAGAGGGCAATGGCCAAAGCTAACCATCGTGATTTATTACGACCGTTCAAATAAGGTGAAGTTATAGATAACTACTTAGATCTCAAATCAATAAAAACATATGTTTAAAATTATGGAAAACAAAAGACTGAATTTAAAATTAGGTTTTGTTATACAGTTTGAAAACAAATTGACTGTACAATAGCCTTGCAAATAATTAGATGATTAGATAGAGTGATACAAGAGAAATATTAATAAAGTAGAGTGTAGATTACAAAGTACAGACAGCTTGAATGGTTTGGTATAACTAAAGATGCTTAGGGCACATGTTAGTGTTAAGGCAATAAAACATGTGACAGTAAATACGCTGTCACGAGGCGTCGTAAACTAGTCGTAAACATGTCTCTCCGCGGGGTCAGATAAGGATAAAGATGTTCAACGGACTATCTTCAATACTAAATGTGCAAAATTTTTAATGTAATGCATCCATTACTTTTGATTCAAGTGCAAATATTCAGAGAATTTTGCTCGTGATTACGATTTTTGGAATTATGGTGGGGCACCCATACAACATGATTCCCAGTGAGTGCAGTTGAGACCAGCCCTATTAGAAAATCACGTAATCAGATAGCATAAATCTTTCTACTCGTACCTTGGTCCTCATTTGTAATACAATTACATTTAAAATTTTCAGCGAGGAGAAAAAATAAAAAATTTAATAAAATGCTTAGCTAACGCTTAAAAGAGTTACCCTGAAAGAACGCAGCTCTTTAACACCAGTAATAAACGTCCAACAAAGGACAAGGATGCGTTATCACTCGCACAGCTGCTTGGCGACAGCAAAAGTCCTGCTTACTCATAAACCTATAAACCATTAATTACATTAGTCACTATTACTAATTTAAAAAGTTATTACTTTGAGATTGCCGTGTCGAACTCGACACGCAGCTTGTTCAAAATCTGACTGAAATGGAGACGCAACGCAATGATACCCTTACGAGGCTCGAGGGAAAAACTGAAATCAAGGCTGAACCCGTACGGAAACTCAGACCCATGGTCATATTAAAGGGCATCTCAAAGGATATTCCAGCAAATGATCTTACAAAAATTATTAGACAGCAAAATGAAGAAATTAACGAACTTATCAGTGATGATGGTGAGGGCCTCAAGCCAAGATTTAAACGGGACAATAAGAACAATAAGCTCTATAACGTGGTTCTTCTAGTTGATCCTAAGGTATACAGCAAACTGTTAACAATGGGTCGTATCAGCATCGATTATCAGCGCGACCATGTTGCTAGTTTCTCGCCGTTCCTCCAGTGCCACAGGTGCCTGCAGTTCGGCCATACAAAACTAAGGTGCACTGCGTACCAAAGCTTTTGCTCACATTGTGCGAGCACAGAGCACGATGTGAACAATTGTCCTAACAAGGATAAGACCGACAGCGCAAAATGCATAAACTGCCACACACACAATACGCGTTTCAACTCTAAACTAGACATTAAACACACGGCTAACTCCAACACCTACCCACGTTTGCGAGCCATGAGGGAGAAGATAAATAATGGTGTCGACAATGGATACACACAATAAATTAAAATTTTTACAGTGCAACCTCGACAGATGTAAGAATGCGAAACATAAGATTCTTCTCTCCTTTATGGCCGGTGATTATGACATCGCCCTCATCTCCAAACCATATATTGGTTCTGGAGAACAGGTAAAATCAATATTTGGAATTGACACATATCAATTTTTCACGGGCAACAAGATTAAGGCCTGCATCTTAGCAAAACCAGGATGCGGGTCCATCTTGGGACTATCGCAATACTCTACATCCAACTTCTGCGCAATTAAAATAACGTTTGGTAATCGCAATATTTATATTGCGTCCATATATGTGGAGCCCAATATTGATGAATCGAATACGCTCGATAAGCTTGACGTCCTTCTTAAAAACACAGGCGATTCTCATAAGATAGTGGGTGGTGATCTCAATGGGTGGCACCCGATTTGGGGAAGCGTAAAATCAACTCAAAGGGCAACGAAGTTATAGATATAATACACAGCAATGACATGTATGTATGCAACGTTGGTAACATCGCCACGTTTGAAACGGTCACCTACGGGCGAGACCGCTCTTCAATAATCGATCTCACATTTGCTTCCAGCTCCATTATCGATAACATCTTGGAGTGGCGTGCCAACTTGAACATTTCTCCAATTTCCCAGCTTAATTCAATAGACTATTGCATCGACTTTAAAACATCTTACACCACGTACACATATCAAAACTCCACTTTCCTGTACAAATCTAATAAAGCTTGTTGGCCTATCTTTAAGGACAAACTGCACTCACACGTGACACTCACAAACATACTAGAACATGACATTTCTACCCTGAACGCCGATGATCTGGAACATGTGATCGACGAACTAATCAATGTGATCCACTCTGCATGTCGAGCCAGCATGTATGTTAAAGGCCGGGGAACAAAGCCCAAGGCTCCTTGGTGGACGGAGGAGTTGGAGATCCTCAAGCGGAAGGTGGTGGATTCACACCATCAGCTCCACGCCGTCAAGCGCCAGGGTATGCCTTTGGAATATATCTTAGAAACGAGGAAACAAAAAAAGAAACTATACGCCAACAAGATGCGTGAGGAGTCGACCAGGCATTTTCGTAAGTTTTGCGAATTGCAAACTAAGGAAAATGTCTGGTAGCTCACGAACAGACTCCTCAAAAATGCCACCCCTAGGCGCCCACCAGTCACCCTCAATAGGGGCTCCACCTACACCACAGACAATCAGGAGACTGCTAAGGTACTCCTTGACCATTTCTACACTGATGACTCACTAGACACCTTAACGCGACATCACGAGCTCAGATCAGAAATGACCGACCTTTCTCAGTCCCACGATGACCCTACCTTCACCCAGCAGGAGGTGTTAGAGTGCTTAAAACAAATGAACCCCAAGAAGGCTCCCGGACTTGGTAACTTCACATCCGACATACGTCTGCAATTTGCAACAGATCACCCTAGACTTCTGACAGATATACTGAACCGTTGTCTTACACTCCAACACTTCCGTGACCAGTGGAAAACGGCATATGTAACTTATTAACTCGAAACCAGGGAAGTCCGACTACAGCGCATTAGAGTCCTTTCATCCAATAGGACTTACCTGTGTTTGGCAAACTGTTGGAAAAGCTTTTTGTTAAAAGGGTCGTATACCACGCGCAGCGGAACAATCGACTCAACAAATTTCAGTGCGGTTTCCGGGAACAGACAAATACGTGCGAAGCCATTAACACAGCTCTTAAAATAATAAAATTAGCCAAATCAGAAAATCACCTCAGCATCGCGATATCTCTAGATATTAAAGCAGCCTTCGACAACGCTTGGTGGCCTGCACTCTTCCATTGGTTGCGGCACATTCAATGCCCTAATAACATCTTTGGACTCATCCAGGATTATGTCCGCGATCGAGAGGTCATCCTTGACTACGCGAGGAGGCGAGTCACCAAGACGATATCTAAGGGCTGCATACAAGGTTCCACGTGTGGCCCTGTTCTCTTGAATATCCTAGGCTTCCAGCGGGCTGCCACATACAGGTTTTTGCGGATGATGTCTTGCTGGTTGTCACGGCCGCGAGTGTCGTCGAGCTAGAGAGCGCTGCCAATTTAGCTCTCCACCATATAATCAAGTGAGGAAGGAGCGTCAAGCTGTCCTTCGGTTCCACTAAGACTAAGCTCATTGCCTTCACTCCCAAGGCTAAGTTAGCCAGCATTAACATGGACGGATACCGTCTTTCCTTTGTGCCAGAGGTTAAACTGTTGGGAGTCATTTTAGACGA
>DWHP01004651.1:0-12434 GCA_018247895.1 Parnassius honrathi
TGTTTCGTATGGTGAGTGTAGAGAACCGGAGACCCTTTTTACTGGAAACGAGGCATTCCATCTAAGTCCTCACGGGTCACAACGCACCTGCATTTTGATTCATAATCGAGGATAGATGTAGATGTCTATAGGCCACAGCAACCACTTACAATCAGGTGGACTGTGTGCTCGTTTGTCACCCGATCGATAAAAAAAAGCTCGTAAACACGCCCTCAGTAGGCCACGCTTGCCAGGCGAATAGACAATCGCAGTACCACGTCTTACGCCTTTAACTCTGCTACCGTCGTGAGTCTACATATATCATAGATTTAGTATAAACTGACGACGTGTATCATATCTGGTTTATAAGAGATAATACTACCACCTTTGGTATTCACTGTAAATTCCCTGTTTTTCCTTTAGAAAACTCTTACGAGGCCTATAGGACGAGACGGATTCTTTGGATTATTCTATATTGGGTTAAGATTAGGAAAATGGAGGATAAGTTAAGATTATCAACTTACATCTACCATTTATTTGCATTTATATTTGCTATAAGAATAGCAAAACTAAAAGAATTGATCATTCGATACTGTACTTTTTATTTAACGGCGGTTTACTTAGGTTTAAGAATATTTAATATTTTTACAATAATCTCAGAGGAGTATGATAAGGAGTCATGGATGAAATGATCATAAAACAGAAAGAGACCGAGATTATATTTTTAACTGTTTTTTTTTTCTTGCCAGAGCTAAACGACCCAAGGTCACTTCAGTTCAACCTGGACAAGGCAACAATCGACAACTTAATTACAACAGTAACCAGACAAATCGAACTTGCAAAGTACTTAGCTGCGTGCGAAGCGAGCAACAGATTAAATGAGAAAGTTTTCCATGAAGTCATTCCTTTTCAAAGCAATCGTAAAGATGACGAGAGCAATGACTTTAGACCACTGACACTATTCGGATCTAATACGGACAAAATAAGGCTTGTGGCTGCTGTGCTCGCTACAGGAGAAACCATAGAAGGAGGATTCGATTTGGCGTTCAAGTATGGATTCATTACTTTACAGCAGCGGCTTAAATTGTTTAGTTTTCAAAATAAATACAATATTATAATTATTATCATTAATAGGTCTGCCAAGCGTGGCGGCCATGGAGGAGGCCTATATTCAGTAGTGCTTGCTATAGGCTGTGGCGGGAACTGCTGAACTTTTTACAAATAAGAAAGGTAGTTAAAAGAAAAGTAGTGTTTTGTATGGTGAGAGTACCGAAGACCCCTTTTTACTGGAATCGAGGCATTCCATCTTAGTCCTCAGGGGTGACAACGCATTTGCATTTTTTGATTCTTAAACGAGGATAAATCTGGATGTCTATGGGCCACAGCATCCACTTACCATCAGGTGGACTGTGTGCTCGTTTGTCACCCAATGCTACAAAAAGTTTTGTGTAGCCGAAAATAAATTCAGATTTTCTGTCTAAAACAGAAATCGCGCTTTTGAATTAATCATTACTCGCAGATTTTTCTTCCAAACTCTTTTTTAGTTAATATAAATATTATTGTAAATAAATAAAAATCGCTAAGAGTTACAACTGATCTGTAAGATTCGTTTTTTATAATTTCAATGTGCATTCTTTGTACAGCAGTCATCGCAATATGCGCCCTGTTCCTGGGCTCACCTTTCAACATTTCATTTAGTACAACATAAAATACTCAGCTGATAATGAATTTTTTTTTTATATAGTCAAAAGTATCCCTTCTGAATTTTAACATAATTCTAGAGGGGCCATGTGTTTTCTGGTCGTATGGGATACCTTGAATTTATTGGGTGGTTTGCCGACTCCACAAAAGGAGGAGGTTCTCAATTCGACTGTATGTTCATTTTTTTGTATGTCTTCATCTTCCAGTGGCTTATTCTTCAAGGGTGATACCATATAAATTTGGATATATACATATTCTAATATTCTAACTAATTTTCTTCATGCCAGAGGTGTAGGATTCTGAAATTTGGAGAAAAAATTCTTCCCTTAAGGGTAGAAAAAGGAGATGATGTCTTTAATGTGAATCACCTGGCTGTTCCTCAAGATCTTAAATTTACCTTTATATGGATGTACCTTAATGTTGTAGAAATAAAAGCGTGCTTTACCGGATATAATTTCCTTTAAGAAAGGGGGCATATAGCCACTATATTTATAGTTTTACCTTGTGTTACTGCTGATTAATTATTATATTGTTCTCCTTTTCTTGCAGAATAATTACAGAACACAAGCTCGACTCAATGAACATATACACGCATGTCGCTAGATATTTAGTGAACACAGACCGATTCATGGAGGTCAAGATATTAGCTAAATGCATACGGACTTCTAAGGAAACTGCTGCTAAGTGAGTAAACCGAATATGTAAAATCTTACCTTTTTTATAGAATAAGGGTGGGAAACGACTAGGTACCATAGACACACTTATCCTCATTTGAGAATTAAAACACCCCTGATGACTAAGATGGAATGCTTTGATTCCAGTAAAAAGTATCTCCGGTTCTCTACAATCATCGTACGAAATACAGCAGTATTAGGCTGCTATTTTACGTTGGTATTCTGTGATAGCGTGGTCCTATCTCGTACCTATGTCGAGCCGAACTGTTCGTGCTACAACTATAACTGCAGCGTGGCTATACTACGTATAAATAGTTACGAATATACACGTATACCTATCGTTTATTTATGTCCTTTACTTATAAAAACATTCATGACTATTTCTGCTGCCAAGCAACATTTCACCTACTGTTTTCCGGCATAAAACGTTAGCAAATATGACTACATGGTATAAGAAATTATACATTAAACGTTAAGGATGACACACCAGCAACCTTTGCTTAATCACCCTGACCAAGTGCCACATTAAACTTTGTTGACCTTAAGGTTAGGGAACCAGAAGTTTAATAAATTGGCATTTGAAATACTACGGTTTACACGAATTATTTATTTTAATACTTTTTTAAATTTGTAGTTTAATGAGCGATCAAGTCTTGGAATCTGGCGTGGGTGCAGTAGTTGCTCGGTGCGAATCTCGCGGTCAACTTCACGACGAACAGGCGGAAATCCTTATTGCCGACATACACAGCGTCAGCATTAAGGTAACCTATGCTTTATTTACATCACTTCTATACAGGGTTATTTTTCAGAGTATCCAATTTTTTATTTAATTAAAATATATAAATAATGATATACTATTCTTGCAGTTTTTGAAAATACGACTAAATAAGACTTCTACTTTTATTTGAAATTATCCCAAATTAAATGCGACATATGGGCAACAACTACGATTACGCACGCTCCTCTGTGTGCGATTCAATTCACGTTTTGCCGACCGAGCGACCCTTACGACTGTGTGCGTGCGTAGTAAAATAGTAAGCGTTAGACATTTATGAATCAGATTCGGTTAAAATAATGCATTACGTAATGTTTGAGTGTTTTTTTATAAATTTTTCTTAACCATTCGCCTATATTTTTTATTCTGAACATTCTGTTCAAATTTGGGCGTATATTTCAAAATAACCCTGTATAATGCCAGACGTAAAACATTACCTATATATATTTTATTGCCTTATTTTTTTATGACAGATATCGTGCTATTTAGTGTGCCGTAATGTAAGTAGTGCGTACATACTAGCCGCAAGACACGAACGAACTAACGACTTACGCCGAGTGCTGCAGGAAGCAGAGCGACTCGGCAACGACCAAGTCAGAAACGCTTGCCTCAAACGACTTACTTCTAAGAATGTTCTTTCTTAGATATAAGAAGCTATTTTTTTAAGAACTGCAGACGATGCCTGTATTGTTTGTTTAACATTCTTTTATAAATCCTTGTGTGTTTACAATGATCCAATGGCTAATTTTATAAAGGTATCACTGAGACTCATGTGAGTAATTCTGGCTTTTAGTTTAAATAAGTGTTATAATATAAAGATTGCATATATATATTTAAACAGTAGTTTGTCAAAAAGGGCAGTGCCGTGCCCAGATTACGGCAGGGGTAATGCGTGGGAGGAAAATGAAATTCACATAACTCTTAACAATATTCGTTTACATGTATAATATCATAACGTTACTTGACTCGAAATCTAATATCATAATGTTACGAAAAATATGAACAAATATAGTGGATATTTTATTATATAAGAATTAGTAAGTATATATGTATGTGATATTTTTACAATATATTTATTCGGCAATATTGTGATAGCTGAACTGTGCGAATAACTTACCGCCGCGAAATTCGGTAACGGATTGTCCAACCAAACGAATCGCGCTATTCGTGATGGCGTCACAGCTCTCAAGACATTTTGACTATTATATAGCGATAAAGCTACATAACAGCAGTATATATATCGTGGTAAAGCTGTAGTCGTAACTTAACGAAGCTGGGTGTTGCAAAGAAAAGGTTTTTGCAATAAAAATGGGAATGGGACGCATACGACATTGTTTTGTTAATATCTGCTAAAATGAGAGTACGTGGCTCATGTTGGAAACTAAAGTCTGATATTATTATTGTTATAAAAAAGGTTGTTACCATAAAATGTAATATCTATATATAATACATGTTATAGTCTATTTGGTGTAATAAATACTAAAGTTAAGCGTGAATAGCGGTGCAATACTTCAATTTGAGTAATCTCAAAAAGTTTTTAGATATGTTTTTATTATTAATTTGTAGTGCTTCCAGTGTAAAATATGAAATTGCTGTACCTGCATCTTCAGTCAAGTATCTGCTTTTGTCACATTTTTTTTACTTTATATTATAACCATGGAATAAAAACAATAAATATCTTGGAAATTGTCATATGTCAACACTTGACATTTTGTACAAGTGCATAAAGTGTAAAATATGATATCATGTACTTACGTACTATGTCGTTATAATATATATATATATATATTGTATAACTAGTTTTGATACTTTGATTCTTTATTGAACTCAATAAAGAATATCAAAACTGTGATGGAACCATGCAATGAAAACCATATGTTTTGAACTTCCTAGATGTGACAGCACTTGGCTTTATGTATGTGGAAAATGTAAATATGTGTACATAATTATACAATCCATTGTTCCACATTGTTAATAAAGTTAATTTTACTTTTAACTACGTGGCTACTCAAAGGTTTACAAAATTTGCTGATTTTTATTTTAAGGAATTAAAAAAATATGACTCAAAAACTTGGTCAGTGTTTCAAGCAAATGTCTTCTTTAGAAAAAACATCTGCGTGACCTGTCATTTATCTAATATGTACAGCAAAGAGAATATAATCACCATATTTAATATACAGGGTTACTTATATTAAAGATGTTTAAATAACAACAATACTTACCTATATTCTAGCACACCTTCCCTCCCTCAGTTGCGTGCATCGTCACTGCCGTCACTAGTTCCACCGCCACTTTACCTAGCTCACACACCACCGTCGATAATAAGACACGAGTTTAGCCTCCGTACTGCTTAGCAGTTAATCACCGCAATGTATTTGTTAAGATGATACCTTATTTCGAGGTTCTCTTCAAACTGGGTACACGTCATTTTATTTTACGCGCGTAATAACCGGGGTTCACAATTTAATATTATTAAGCTAAAATCACTAGAACATTGAATATAAGCATGTGTTATGAGTTTTTTGAAAGATAAACCCTAGTCGAAAATATATCTTTTAATATTTAATTTAAGAATAAATTGGTCGTACGTACATACTATTGAATTATACTACAATTAAACATTGATCTATAAATAGTAGCATATTGAGATGGGACAGTATTATGCAAATCTAAATTTATGAGATAAATTTGCTCAAATATTTTAGAAAAATCATAATTTGCATTTATATAACATTTTATTGTAATACTCAATCCTTAATTACACTACGACCGGAATTTAGAGTGCTATAGTCAAAGAGGATACTACATTTAAGCTTTAGTCCTTTCTCGAAGGCCGGGTATTTAAAGACAATTTTAACGTTAAAATAAAACCGTAATGACAAAAAACTAGAGTTTTAACTCAAACTTCACCATGTCAAAATTCCATTCAAGAAGTTTCTCTATACCGAAAAATAGTTATAGGAATAGTTGAGTATAACGGCTCTGCGGTGTAATGACTTAGCATCGAGTTGCGGCGCTGAGAGTCGCGGGTTCCAACCCTGCACGGAACAGTTATTCGGTATAACTTACAGAGAAATAACCTAGTATGTGGGTATTGTTTGTCATTTTTTCATACTGCCTCATCTCTATGCTCCACCTGTTTACTAAAATTATGTGTCATTATAGAAATAAATTGCCTTTTTACATACATGTTTTTGTGATATAAAGTTTAAGTGTTGCATATTATTAATTATTTTAATGTAATTGGCATTTTAAGAGTTATTATTCAGTATTATCTGTAGGCAAATAACTAAATTATTACGAAAAGGATCTTTTTAGCAACCAAACCAAACAAAATTTTCGAAAATATAAAATATTCCTAAAAATCCTTAAATCATATATCCTAATTTAAGCAAACATGTTATTATATATTGAAATGTAAATAATATTTTAACCTTATTAGAAATAATATATTTATCCAAACCTGTGTTATTGGTCTCATATTGTGAAGAACATGAATTTGTAAAGACATATTATATTATTTTTCAAAGCTATTAGATAATTTTGAATTTGACATCAATATTATCGCTTATTACCTTATTAGGGGGAATTTGTTATGGGGGGTCCGGGAGAGTTGAACCGCTTTTTACATAAAACATCATATTTTTTGTTAATATATCCTTATTATAGTAGCTACATTTGTGCATAATTGTATTTTCATACAACGCGCAAGTAAACGTTTTATTGGTATTTTTATGAAAAATTAGATATAAGTCGTCTCTCCACCAGCAGGGCCACTTGAACCGGGGTATGGAGAGAGTTGACCATACTATTTTGAAAAGAAAAGAAAAACAATTTTCATCTTGAATTAGAACTTTATGAAGTTATCTTATACAATAATTAGCTTGCTTTTAGTACTCCCAGCAAGGGAAACATAAAAAAATTACAAATTTTCGTAACAATTGTAATAAAATGTTCCAAAATAAACAAAACTACAACAATAAACTTTTTAAACAAACATGTTATTACGTATTTCGGTTTTTATTTTAATATTAACTTATTTCTAATAATTTGGCATCATTTAACCGTCTCGAAATTATTGTAAATCAATATGAAATCTTTATTATTTATTAAATTCTTTTTATATCTTTCTCAAATAAACGTTACCTTAACCAAATTACCGAACATTAATTTATTAACTCAGATGACATATTACTATCCAATTTTGTAACAATCCGTCTTTATTAACTTTTTGAAAAACTATTAAATAATTTCTAATAAATCTTTGATCAGTATCAAAATTATTTTAAATCACATAAACATTTCTTATTTTATAGTGCCCAGAAAACTTTCAGATCACATTCGTGACAAATGAAATGATCGATATCTTGTGTCAGCCGTACACATGGCTCATGAACATATCTGTGACATACCATACAATTTTGAAACATGGTTCAACTCTCCCACCTGGGCAAGTTTCCCGAATTCCCCCTATAACTCAAAAAGGTTTAAAATGTAACATTTAAAAACGGGAAAATCTTTCTCAATAAAAAGTAGTTGTTATTCAAATATACAAAATGTTTTATTTTTGGTAATGATAATTTCCACCAACGTAAGTAAGTATTTTAAGTTTTCCCTCTCGCTCAGTTTTCGCGTCATTTTGTGATGCGGTCCGACGCAGCGTGGTCCCCGTACAATTGAGCGGCAGCGACCGACTTCGGCATTTACACGGCCTCAGTTGCGCTGGCGCGGGTGGCGGGGGGAGCGGACTGACGCCAAAAATACGAAGCGGAAATATTAAAGTCAGTACTGACGCGACAGTACTGTACTGACTTGAAATCAATTTATACGATGGCAGTGCCAGGTCAGCACTGACTCGGCAGTGGACTGACGGCAGTTACTGACTCAATGTAAATTTGCCTTAAGACAAGCAACGTAAAATAAGTTAGAAGAATGTTTAAAAGTAAAATTTTTAAACATTCTTCTAATATTTTATAGAATTGAACGAATCCCCTAAACATAATGATATCGTTGTTTCCGAATGGTGTTTGGTCACCTAGTGGTGAAGATAATAAGGATAATTAAGCGGCGGAGGTAAGTGAAACAAGAGATGGGCAGCAGCACTTGATATCAACTAAAAATAATAAAAAACTGCGGATAATAAGCCACTGTCAAGCGTAGTAACTGTGGCAAAATATATAGTCGATGTTTGAGGGAGACCTACGTTCAGGATTCTATAAAATTGAAGTTACAAATAAACCACAGTCCACCTGATGTTAAATGTCATAACTTCAAACGAAGAAACCTAAAGATGCTTCGTTACATCTGCGGACTGAAATTGAATGACACGCAGCCTGTAGTTATACTTAGTGGCTAGAGAGCGCTGTTTTTAACACCTTAATGCTGTAGCTTCACGATTTATTGAAGTGAAGTAAAAACAGTTGAAGGCCTTAGATGTATCATAAATTATATCCAAAGCATCACAGAGTTCTTCCATGCACAGAAATGTACAATTAGCTCAAAACCAGTGTCGAAGGTAATGTCTGATCTAAAATGATTTTGTCAAAAATTTTACTAAACGTTGGTAGTACAAGTATGTACAGAAATTTGTTGCTGGGGCACATATAAATTTTTTATGGAAGCTAACTGCAAGATTAAACCCTCCTCAAACCCCTGAAACATATAAGTACACGGAGTCTAGTAATATCTATGCTCAACTGTAGCCCTTGAGTCGTAAGCGCGGGATAAGAAGCTTCGTGTTGTGCAATGGGACTTAACCTGTGTGACGTGCTTCAATTCCGCAGGTACCTGTAAATCTAAATTTCAGCAAGAACATTTTCATAATTTTCGTATGAATAACTTTCGTAATTTCACCATCATATCAGATAAAATCACTAGATTTTTAGATTATCATATCTTATATATATAAATTACGTGTCACGTTGTTTGTCCGCGATGCACACCGTTTGCAGTTTGGTCCAACTTGAGAGATAGGATAGTTTTTTTGCCCATGAGTGACCCACAATAATTTTTTTTTGCGAATTAAGTATTTTTAATAGGACATGACAGGGTAGTCGAAAAGGGCAGAACAATGTCTGCCTGGCAAGCTTGTTTGTCTCTTTATAAATTGTAATGTTTGACTCAGCATGGAGTTAAGAAGAAAGTAACTTACTAAACTAGGGCTTCCCCTAAGATCGCTTCAAAGGCAGGCAGGTTGACAACTGCAACCTTCATATTATTTAGAATTGTTATTAGGAAGACTGAGTCTGGCGGCATCCACTTGTACTAACAAATGTGTAATAGGCAACCATTCTTTACAGTTGCATCTGTGGGAAAAACCACCGTGACTAAAGGTGCTGCAAAGGATTCCATACATGAGCAACAATTTGGTTTATTCAACTCTAAGCATATTTGACAGTTGATTTCTAAATTATTAAGCCATAGGCAACAAGATATAATTCTACATTCTTTTTTTAAAATTAAGAAGGTAATGGGACGGAACTGTCTGTACACATCAGTGAAATCCCTATATATAAAAATCAATTGCTGTCCGTTAGTCTCAAAAACAACTTGACCGATTTTGATTTTAAAAAAAATGTGCGTGTTTGAAGGCTTAGAATTACATTTGTAATAATGTCCTCCAGACCGAAATTCGGTCACGGCGGCTATCCTCAACGGAGACTAAACATCGACACATGTCCAGGATTGTAGTGCCCAAATGTACGCGCAAGCACAGGTGCACTCTCTATTCCCTCACTCTCATAATCCGATGGGATGGTAAACCGACACAACTAGAAAGAGATCGGGTTCAGAACCAACAGCTTTACGTACTTTCCGAGGCATAGGAGTGAAACACTGCCAGCTTCCTGACTTCGGGCAGCTACTAAGAATTTCTTGACAGAAACACTTAAGGATTCGAACCCAGGACCTCATGATCAGCAGTCGCACTACTACAATTACTAGACCAACGAGGCAGTCAATCACACTGTACCCAGTAGGTGGAGCTGTTATTGAGATCCAGAAATCACCCATGCAAAGATGGGGCAGATGGCTAGTTCTTCTTAATAAAAACAGTATTAGTATTCCTGTATCTTAATGTATTGCAGTAAGGATTATATCCAGGAAATAATTGCACTAATTTTTGCAAAAATAATTTTCATTATAAGTTATGCATATTTTATTTACAAAGCTTTACAAATAATAAACAATGTTTTATTGTCAGATATTATATTTTGACAGATAATAAAAGACAAACTGTGCCAATGTCACCAGCACTAATAGACACAATCCAACTCTTCACATTTCACAGGAAAGAAGAGCACAGTTCAATGGATTTAGCCCCATTAGTTAGCAAAATCACAGAGACACCATATAAAGTTCACATTACCCTCACTATATTGCCACAAATAATATATCATCAGTTTGTTCTCACAGTGCTCATTCTCAACAAATATTACTGAGTTGTCATTGCTTTCTTTTTAGGTTTCTTTAATCGTTTAAGACCATTTATGCTTGTCTTCAAAAGATTTGAATAAGCTGTGCTAAATTTTTCTACATCATTCTGCTCTATAACCGTAGATATTTTCGTGTTTCTTGATTGCGCCCTTATTAAGCATTTATAGTGTGGATTTGGAATAGCTGGAGTACCATCCCTTGGATGTGGCTTTGTACGACCATCATCTACAAGAAATAATAATTGCATTAAACATTGCTTTCTTAAATAGTTTTAGTCAAAGAGATTTCAATATTAACAAATTTTATTAGTCTTGGTTTTCATTTATTTTTGTATGAACCTTTTTTTATATATCCAAATATTTAAAAAAACTGTAGTAGTAGTATAAGAATATTCACTGCCCCATATCGACTCACAGGTGTAGTAAGTGGTGTCAGGGGGAAACAAATTAGATGAGCTGCAACTTTCTTCTAAATAAGACCCACAGGATACCTAAAATGTGTTCTAAATATTTTAATACATGTTTCTGCTATTTTAAGCTAGATAGCAATACTAATGCTTAAGATCGGTTTGTATATGAAAATGTTCCTCGTAGTCTAATGGTAATAAACTCTGAACTCATCAACTGTAAAAAACTTACAATCAATTTAAATATCCAAACTTTTATGGCTGATTGATCTTAATGTCTAAAAATCTAATTCTAATACAAAACAATACTAAGAAACAAGCAGTTTCTGACATAATTTTTAAAATATATTTTCACCTTGTGGAATGTAAGATTTAAAATTAGAACAAATTCGTGGCACTAAAATGTGAACTTTTACAAACTACAAACAATCCATAAATATTTTATGAAATTGTGTTATATTTTTTAAATATCTCAACCATTATTCTCTCTGTCACCAATTGTTATAAAAACAAAAATAATCCATTTAGACTGCAAGAAAGAAGTGCAAAGCTTGGAGATATTAGGCTACAGGTGACCACAATATCGAGGCAGTATAAGAATATCCGCTACCCCATATCATCTCACAGGTGTTGTGAGTGGTGACAGAGGTAAACTAAAACATGGGCAGCAGCATCTTTCTGATCTATGGGAAAGACCTATGTTTCGCAATGAATTTTTATATACTGTAATGGATGGATGGACCACAATGTGCTACTTGAGAGAGCAAAGCAAGCAAGCTGCAACAGCAGCAGGTGAAGCAAAAAGAATTTAAAAACATTTCTAAGTGCATCACTAGGTTAGATTAAAATTCTTAAATATGGTCAGGAAATGCAAGTAAACAAAAGTAAGTAAATTTATTTATTTCCCATTTACTTGGTTCTGTACCTTGTTTTACCTACTACTCATAATTTAACTTGTTGTCCTACCATAGTTTTCTTCTTTATCCCGCAGTTAGGATTTGAAAGAAATGCTTTTAAATTTGTATTTGAAAAAAAATTGTTCCTATTTTTTTTCTCACAAACTGGGGTTCCGCACCCTCTTCATTGAACGGTTCATTGCAACCCCACAAATAAAGGTTTAGGGTCATTCTCTCTGGGTATATTACTAAAATATAAAGTAAAGGACTTACATCTTTTCATGGTCATTGTTACCGATCCCGATGAACGAGCTTTTTGAAACAACTTTGTAAGCTCTACGAGAAACTGAGAAAGAAATACAAATAAAATTTCATACATAAATAAAAAACATTACCAAAAAATACAAATTCATTTACCTCGTCGTTCGATAATAAAACCATGTTGGCTATTTATTTAAAAACATAGACCTTAATTAGATATTATAAATATAAATTCTGTAAGTAGTTAATGTTAAAAATATCCTAAATATACATTTTGATGTACATTAATTTAAAGATCTATTTAACAT
>DWHP01004652.1:0-12434 GCA_018247895.1 Parnassius honrathi
TGTTAATAGTATAGTAATGGAGCTAGTATAATTTCTGGGACTTTGTTGTAATAGCGTACACACTGCCCCCAAGAATGAGTTACTGACTCTGTGGAGTCGAGAAACTGGTATCACTAACTTGTGTTTCTTCCTAGTGTTTACAGATTGTATATCACTTTTTTTACGAAAACTACCCTTGTTTTTGTGAACATACATCTAATTTTCACAGATGATCTGATAGGCTAAAGTTAATATATTTATTTCTCAAATTTTTTCTCTAAGAGACTCCCTCGGTTTAAAGTTGTAAATAGCTCTTATTGCTCTCTTTTTCAAAACAAAAATAGTATCTTAATCAGCCGCATTCCACCACAGCAAAATCCCGTATGACATTATGCTATGGAAATAACTGAAAAAAAACTAATCTAGCTGTCTCGACACTAGTGAGATCTCTAATATTTTTTACAGCATAAGCTGCAGAGCTTAGTCTGCTTGCAAGTTTAGATATATGGGGAGCCCACTGGAGCTTAGCATCGAGAGTGATGCCAAGAAAAACAGAGAACTCAACAGGACTCAGTTCTTCCCCATTTAAAAACACATCGGTACTCGGATTATTAACATTTGTTATCGTAAATTTAATGCATTTAGTTTTATTGCCGTTTAAATGTAGATTATTAAGGCTAAACTAATGCTCTAATTTCGATATAGCATTATTCACTTCGTCACATTTAAATGATTGGCGTTTAAGTTTAAAAATCAAGGAAGTATCATCAGCAAATAATACTGTATCATGATTATCCCCTACAAGGGAAGGTAAGTTATTCATATACACTAAAAATAGGAATGGGCCAAGAATTGAGCCCTGCGGGACACCAATCTGTAGTAATCTATCCTGAAGAACTTTTACCATTGATAACAACTTTCTGTACTCTATTACTTAAATATGTAAAATATGTAATGTCTTAATAAGCGGAACTGTTTAATTCTTATATTTTTTTATCAGTCACGACATCCACATGTTATTCTTATTGGCCAACTGCACAAATTTTTTTGGTTGAGTTGCAGCATAGCACCAGAAACAACTATCCCGCGGCAATCTAATTGACTCTGCAACCGTTGCAAAACTCTGCAAGACTTAAGGCACGTAAACTTATCTTTTTTTCTTCTTTTTTTATAGAATAAGGGTGACAAACGAGCACACAGTCCACGTGATGGTGAATGAATGCTGTGGCCCATAGACATCTGACCTCGATTAAGAAATTCAGATGCGTTGTCACCCCTGAGGACTAAGATGGAATGCCTCGATTCCAGTAAAACGTGTCTCCGGGTTTCTACACTCACCAAACGGAACACAGTAGCGTGGAACTGCTATTTTACGACGAGAGCGTGGAACTTCACACTAATTTGAAATGGAAAGCGCTCCAAACTTCACCAAATTATGTTGTGAAATCTCGAAGTTATGTTAAAAAAATGTTTCTTTCAAATTCTTCTTCGGTATCTGACGAAAGAATGAACCGACACCATAGTCAAATAATCAATATATTTTTGCGAACAAATGTAAGAGCATATTTTCATTAGCCGGGTAGGTACCGATAATGCTATGTCGTCACATACCTACACCGTCATTATCTAAGAACTAGAAGCCTTTTCATTAAAGGCTTAAAATAAAAGAATCAAATGTTAAATCAGTCTGTATATTGGATATGTCTGCAATACAGCAAGATACATTACAATGAAAACAGGTAAAAGTGATAAAATATTGGAAACAAAAATAGTAATTAGAATTTCTTCTCCGAAACAAAACTACAATAAAACCATTCTTATTGTTACTTAAAATCGATACATACTACTATTATTGATGTTAATTAATGCCTCTAAATGAGCAAGCCTTTTGCTGAGCACTGATTGTAAAAAAACTAAGTGAATTTTTTATCAATAAACCTCAACAATTTTAGATAACTAAAACTCAACAATCCTTCGATAATTTCCTTAATTTCTAATTTTGTTGCCTAAACATTATTTATTAACAAAATGCCGAACAAAAGACTTGCTTGAATTATAAACTTATTTCAATGGGCACTTTTGGTTTAGTATTTAAACTTAGTTAGTACTTTATTCTAATATCATAGTAATAAAAATTACAAACTTATTTGTCTAAAAGCAAACTTTTTAACCATCTATAAAAGAACTATAAAATCTAAGGTCCTAGCAAACTTATTTTATGGTACATCTCGCAACCTACCCTGAACATACAAAAATATGTACTTTAAAAACATTAAGATTTCTATATGAAAGCGACTGTTCACTATGTCAATGGTAAGCTACTTGTAGCATACTGAGGTAGCATCAGATGACCACATCCGCCTTCATTCAGAAACCTCATCCACATCGTGGCTCATTTTAAATTAATAAATCAGTAAGGGGACCATTTTTATAGCACACATTTATTAATATCTAATATATTTCGGGTCGCTTAAACTTTGCTAAACCTTAAATTAGGTAACGACATTCGGAATAGGTAAATCCTAAATTACAACCTGGACCTGTGACATAAATCTAAGTATTGAATGTAAAATGTTAGTAAAGCATAGAATTGTTTTGGATTCAAAGTGTGGGGGACTAAATGCCAATGAAGCATACACAAAGCTATGCAAATATAACTTTCAAGCTCACATTTAATACAAGAAGGTTTGGACACAAGCAAATAAAGAATTGACATCATAAATGATCAAATTAAAATTCAGTTTCAAGAATTACGATGTATAAGGTTCCCTATATTTTCAACATTACAGCTAGATATTGCACTTATTTCAGAAAAATCTACACAAAAATCCGGATATTAAATACTGGCTCGGCTTTTTCTTCCATATTTAATGAATTTGAATTTGCGCGATTATTACGTAATCCCTAACAATGAATGTGAAATTAAACACGACATTGAACTGGCATAGACACTGATTTTGATTTCCAGTATCCATGTGATACTTTAATGAACAAGACAAATTACTTATACATTATTAAAATACCTTTTCCTTCCTTACGCAAGGTTTAAACAATAATCATTTGCCATATTCATTGTCAAATTAAAATTAATGCTATTGAAATAGCGTACATACAACATCCTCCTGTGCATCTCCGCCCTATGTCACAAGTCAGTGACATCCCTCACCATCACATCACACAGCAGCACCTTCAAGACAATTCACAACTTATGCTTACGGTATATTTTTGTGCCAGATGTATTTTGTAACCTGTAAGGTTCTAATCTCAGTCGATAGCATAAGCAGACATCAATACCGAAATTTGTAAAGCTACAATTACTATAATTTACAAACGATTCACTTACATATCACATTCATTTATCAAATAAATATTCATTAGGTAGATATTATATATGTATTAATAATTATAAATATATACATATAGCAGCAACTTGCATTTTTACAAATCACAATGTTTCATTTTCAAATTCGGCATTGGTTTATTATAATTGTGGCTCTCAATAAAATTTTGATTTGAGCAATGTTTAGATTTAAAATACTCTATACTCCAAAGGTGAGCCGTCAAAAATATATATTTGCCGTCAAATTTTACAAAACCATACAAAATAATAAAGCAGATCTAACTACGTTTTCAACTTTTTATAGTATCAGTCTCGATGATTAAAATGCATTTTGGCCAAAATGAGAGATCCAATTGGCATGGTCCATTCTTTTTTTAACAAACATAACATTAACCAAACACCATGTGCGTCCGAAACACCCGATACAGATACTTGACATGATAGGGTCGTGCAAAGCCGCAGGTGTTTAGCGAATTTCAAGTACATAAATAATCAATAGTTTCTTTTTTAAGTATTAAGTAATATTTTTATACAAATGCTATCCCAAATGCATGAGTTTTTATTGTAACAAATTTCTGGAAATATGTATGTCATATGTGAGTTTGTACTAACAGTTATATAATTAGATAAATAGACAGCAACTGTATACTAATTACACTTAAAATTCAATATTTGTCAAGATACCTGTATCAAAGTATGAGTATGTTTTAAAAAATCAGTCTATCTTTTTATCTTCTCGTCCAGTCCCGCGTATTTAAAATTATCTCCGATAAAATTCAGCCTAACAATCATGTTTAAAACTTCATGACCCTTACAAATTTTGGTCCATTTTTTGTTATTGAATGGTTACACAAAATGTCAAATTAATTATAATACGAAATTTTGCCCATTTCATGGTATTACAATCCAGTCAACTGGTAGGGTTAAATTGATTATTTTTTCCACGCTAGTGACAAAAGCTTTCATATACTCATTACACTTACAGAAAGTTTAGGCAATCAAAAATGAGCATATTAGACAAACAACCATATGAACATAAAGTGATCACAAACAAAAATGAAAACTAAAATGATAAAACCAAATATTTTTTACTCCCATAATATTTACTTGTGGCATACAAGAATTAGCAATGTTGCTGTTCATATTTCATGAGATATCAAAACAGTAAGACAACATAATATTATATCACTACTAGCAGGGGTAAATAGAAAAAGAAATCATTTTCTCTTCCAGAACAGTTGAAATGCTAAGAATACTGAATGGGCAAAAAAATTATTGTAAAACTTACAATTGATGTAGCATCCATAATGCAATATGAGATTATGTACATATTTTAAAATATATGAGATCAAATAAACACATTCCTTCAATTTGCATTATGATAGAACGTTTTAAAAAAAACCAGATAACTACAAAAATAATCTTAAGTTTACACTCAAGACATTTATACATTTTTTTAACAAAAATATACATTCACACTACATGATTAGCCATACTACATAAGCTATGTGTTTTTTGTAAAGACTATTTAAATGACGTAAAATTAATTCACTTTGGTTTTATTTATGTCAAATTAATTAATGGTCTATAAAAAGCCTATTGTGACTTGATGATAAAGCAGGCAAAAGTCACACACAATTGCAGTTTCTCAATACATGCAACTCTTTCCTTACATCATAATCATGGCGCATCACACACGACCGCAATAATGCAATTCATTACCAAGAGTTTAATAGTTGAAATTAATCTTATTACAATTATTATTGTCACTACGGATTAAAGATGAGTAATACATAACATCCATTTAAGTGAATGTTCTAAGAGTACTTCAATACATTAAATTTTCTGTTGCGTTTAGCTTTTTTAGCGCTAGTGTTTTGCAGTGCTAATGACAAACCATTGCGTGTAAATTTTCCAAATAAAACACTTAATACTTTATTATAGGAAGTTTAATTAGGATATGGTTAGAATAATGAATAATTACCATATCAACTGTTGGGAACACAGAAATAGTAATAATAAGACAATGAATTAGCGCTCAAGTACTTCCAAAACCAATGTCGCCACATCTTACCGTATTATAAACATACGCACAATGCACAATGACATCTAATGTTTCATATTACATTGCTTGCCGAGTTTGTCAACGTAGAACAAAAGCAGCAATGGTAATTGTACAATACGAAAAGTAATAAATGAAAGTTAAAAAGGTAAATATCATAGTAAAGTATTCATCTAGATGTAAATTAGTTAAAACAATGATAATTAGTAAATAAAAATCTTACCGATGAAATGTTATATATCTTTATTAGTTGAAATACACGTCCTTGATGAGTTTTTACAACTGATTATGCTGCAGTTCACCATTATAAATTTATAATAACATTAATTCACGTACGACGTTCCCCGCGCAACTAAATCACAAAACGGTGAATTATGTTCGTCAACATGCGATAGCGGAGACAAGGTCACGCGTCTATGCGACTACTACTACTGTCTTATTACGATTTCTGTGGTTGGGACTTTAGAGAACTGGTTGATTTGTCTATTCGTCTATTATCTGTTTCTGCTAGTGGGCAAAAAATAAAGATGTATGTGAAGTCTGTTTCAATTTTTAATTTTCTACAAATGTAAACAATTTTAAATACTCTTACTTAGCAATATTATTACGTAAAACAATTTAATTCAAAATTCCTAAAAGTGACAAAATGCATATAGTTAACTTATAACCATATATTAAGTGTATCTTTCTAAATAAGTATACCTAAAGATTGTTAACTTCGTAGAAATTTAAATTTAGAACAATGTAAAATAGCATTAATTAGGAAATCTTAATCAACTATGTAATCTAACACCGAACGTACCTTTCAAAAACATGAACTCAATTTGTGAACTCTTATCAAATATTTATTTATTCAAAAATCTATTAGTGGTAAATTATGAAACTTGAAATCACGTAAGCAAATATAACTGATGTACGTGTGTGTATGATGTATTTAGAAGTGTAAATTAGAGGAAGCAATAAAATATTCTTAATATTCAAAAGTAATGATTGCAAACATTTTTGGTCTAATATCGAATATAGCTTTTATTACATTAGCACTGCAAGTTTGTCAGTTAAGGATAATGTTCCTTTCCTTTATTTCTATTGAGTTTATTTGAATGGTTATCTATACTGTATTTCAAGAGTTATTTATACTGTACGACAAGAGATAAAAATTGACACTAGCTTTTAGCCGCAGCGTCGTCTGTGTAGAACTTTAACAAAAACAACTTAAATTTGAAAGTTTTTTTTAAAGAAAAGTTCTCATAGCGACCTTGTGGTGAGTAGCTCTACTATTTGAAACATTCTACTCAATTTTTTGCTATTATTTCAAAACTATGTGCAATGTGATAAATTGTCTGGAACAAAAATTATTTCACATTTTCATCTTTTCTTATTATATAAGAGGAGTCATCATCATCACTTTTATTATTATATAAGAGGAGTGACAAATGAGGACACAGTTCACGTGATGGGAAGTGGATACTGTGACCCATAGACATCTACATTTATTATCAATTAAGAATCAATGTGCGGATGTGTTGCCTAATAAGGCATTGTGTGAGTGGGCACCGTGCACAAGGCACAGTGAGGCATTCCAATAAAATGGTATGCCTCGTATCCAGTAAAAAGGGTCTCTGGTTCTCTACACTCACCATACGAAACACAGCAGCGTTAAGTTGCTATTTTACGCTGGCATTGTGTGAGAGTCCTTACCCGTTCGTGCTATACAATGGGGTGTTGAATTTAAAAATGTTAAAAATAGGTTTTGCGTCAACACTTCAAAAGATAAAAGATAAGTATAAAGGAACTTTTTGCGTATAATTTTATCTTCTTTTTTTAATTATCTTATAGTTTATGAGATAATCATCAAAAACTATTTAACTTATAAGTATTTCAATTTCAAAAAAATCCTACATGTTTTCAGATAAAATAAATTTTGAAAATGATAATCCACGTCATAATAGCATGCAAATTACCCTAGAGCTTAATAGAAGTCATTTTTCATCTTTTGTCTTTATGTAATCTTTTTTTAATCTTTGAAAAAATTATAAAATGGAACTGACAGGGGCAAAATGTTTATTTTGCCAGTGTTAAATATTTACATATTTTAGCCATGTTTTGATAATGATATTTCATCACATGTATCATAATTCTACTACTCAATAGAAATAAGGAAACACGTCGTAAAGTTTAAAATTTTGATGTGACATCTAAATCTATACTAATTAAAAAATAATTAAATTAATTTTTGAATTGTAATATATAAACAAAACAGTAATACAAGGTCTCATTTTGAAACATTAGATTAATAAAACACGTTAAAAAATTAAGATTAATCTGCTCATTCGATAACAAAATACTGATCAATGATGTCACAAGCCATACAGACGTCCATTTGGCAGTCGTATAAATAGAGACACAATCAGAATTATACATGTACAGTTAGACGTGTGAACCGTCTAAGAACAATAGTATTTTAGTGTAATAGGATTGTAATAGTTTATTTGGCGGTAAGTGGTTTGTGTACCTGGGTGATGTTTGTGTGGAGTCAGTGGGGAGCGGCGGGCGGGGCGGGCGGCGCGGGCGGCGCGGGCTGCAGCGGCTGGAACGCGGAGCCCAGCGACGGCCGTAACGTAAAGCCGGGTACTGTTGGCTTCATCACCGACAAAGGTTCCGTATGCGCACCTTCGCCAGCTTTTAAATTAACCTGCCGAAGAACGGTTTCCATGTTAATATTATTAGAGTTAACCTTAAAGGTAAGAATATCCACTATCAAATATAGTCCAGTGGTGGTCCCATGTGTTGTGAAAAAGAAACCAGAAGATGGGCAGCATCTTTCTTATAAAAACTAAAAAATCCTGTCAGCCAAGCGTGGCAGCTATGGCAATTATAACTCTTATGAGGCAATCTATGAGGAGGCCTACTTTCAACAGTGAACTGTGATAGGCTGTAATGAATTAATAGAGTATCCCCTTACATACATATATATATATTTAATATGTATAAAAATCAATTGTAGTCCATTAGTCCGCTAAACACAGCTTGAATGATTTCAACTAAACTTGTTTTGTACGTTTGAATGAGTCCCTGGATGGTTTAAATTCACAATGTGACCCAGTTAGTGACGCTGTCGTCTAGATTTAGAAATCAACCGTGCGAAACTGGGGCGCATCGTTAGATTTTATAAAAGTGTGAAAAAAGTTCAGAGTACACCTAATGGTAAGTGAAAGCCCTGGTGCATAGGACAATTACATATTTATATCCTTGATCAAGAATCAAAATGCAGATGCATTTTCACCCCTGAGGACTAAGACGGAATGCCTCATTATTAGCAAAAACATTATCTTGTTTCTCTTTACTCACCAAAAAAAAAACACAGTAGCATTACACTAGTATTTAACCCTTGTATTGTATAAGACATAAAACTCGCCACTAAGACATTTGAACACTACTGTCCTCTTAACCGTTTAATGTCAACTGCCCTGTAACTAAACTCGCTACTGTACTTGTCGAAGCGTAAATATATAATAATATATATATATATATATAGGCTATAATGCATAGCATGACTTTTTACTGGACTTTAGTGCTACCAAAAAGTACCTCAGATTATTTGTTTTCGCCTGTCTGAATTTATGTGTGGCTTTGTGACTCGTATGTTGAGTTGTGAGTCAGTGCATCATATGAAGATTTTCAGGTATCAAGTAGTGTAAAATTAAAAAATGGTACCTTTTCACACCCATCGGGGGGTTCGCGAGCCAAGAAACGGTTTATTTGAGGAGAAGTCCCAAGCTTTGCTCCATCTAGATCAGGAGATGAACAAACACTTCCACCTGAAAAAAGAAAATATAAAGTTAATTCATTTTATTTGCATTTCCTATACAAATTAATTTGATATACAAATCAAACAACTAATTTATTTCAAAAAGCAAATGAATTTTTAAATAAAAATGTTATAGTAAACAAATTCACATGACTCTAAATATATTTCTCTGGCCTGAGTAGTTATTGAATGTTTACCCTAAAGAGGGGACGATCTGAACATATTAAGAATAATTACATACAAATTTGCTGGTTCTCTGTTATAAAGGTGAACGAAAATGTTGTGAGTTACAATCATTACAAAAAAAATTAAACAAGTATACAAGCCAAAGAATTACTATGAATAATTCTCACGTAAAATCCATACTTAAAACGAAAACAAAATGCAATTTCAAAGCCAAAAAGGAGATTTACATGCTTGGGTATTTAAAAGGATATAATGGTGCATTTACAACTAGTTTAAGTTGCAAGGGGTTATCATTAAGCAGTAAGTTTTATTATAGACCTGCTGCCAGTAGTTCTGTGGAACCAGCGCTGGAGAGTGAGCCCCGCGATGGCGGATCTATGCCCACAAGCCATTTCATAATTTATTTAATGTACATATATATCAAGTCCAATAGATAAGGTATAATTGAATAAGGAAAGACAAAACTCGTTTTCTTCTCTGTTTTAACAGAACATGAATGTTAATTACGCATTTTGTTATTTAATTTTTATCACAATTTACTTAATATTATTCATGTGTACATAGCCCCCCTGATTAAAACCTTAAAATATTACATAGTAAAAAATAACTATGGTAATTTAATTTCATTTTCTTCAAAAAACATTTTTATTAATTTTTACTGTTTTGTAAGGCCAGATCTTGGCCACAGCATGTTCTCTGAGCCGAACTCTACGGAAACGAGATAATTTTAAATTAAATAATATGGAGGAATAGATAGTTTTAAATCAACCACACATCAGAATTATTTAAATTAAAGGAAAGAATTGCCATTTTTATATAAAAATCTATAAACATTTGTTTTACTTTCTATTAATCATGTAGAAATTTTTCATACATTTTATAAACATTTCAAAAATAAATTAAACCTAAATATTAGTTACATTAATTTAATACGTAGGGTTTGACTAAACATAATTTTGATGACCCAAACAACAAAAATCAGTGTTTATTCAGCATAACAAATAAAAGTACCTGAGGAATGGGCCGTATGACAGAGATCATGCGGAGTCTGTGTGTTAACGGAGCGTCGCAGGAGCTCGGCCAGTGGAGCGCGATGGCCTTCCGGTGTGACCTTGCAATAACACATAGGCTGTTATACAATATACGATATATGATACGATTATACGATAGGCATTATCAAAATAAGATGCTTTTTACTGGATACAAGGCATTCCATCATAGTCCTCAGCGATGAAAGCGTATCTGCATTTTGATTCTTAATCAAGGAATGATGTAGATGTCTATGGACCACAGAATTTACTTACCATCAGGTAGACTGTTAGCTCGTTTGTCACCATTATTCTATAAAAATGTGCAAAATTGAGGGAACAAAAATATAATTAATTTAACAGTCAAAACTATTCCAACTTATGTGGGCACAGCAGTGCCTTTATGTGTGGACATGTTTCACCCATATGACTATTATTTTCCAAACGCGTAAAAAGTTCCAATGCTATATATTTTCAATATTCTTTTCGAACTGTTAGATATCTTGTTAGAATCCACTAACACAAATCGTCTTACGGGTGTCGTGAGAGACGACAGAGGGAAATGTAATGGGAAATGGGCAGCAACATCTTCCTGATTACAACTCAAGAATAAAATACTGCAGTATCCAAACGGGCAACTTGATAGACGTAAAAGAATCCCAAATCTGCCAAATGTGGCAACTATGGCAGAAACCCCTATGAAGCAATCTATGGGGGAGGCCTATGTTCAGCAGTGAACTTTTAATAGCCTGGTGATGAATGATGTAACATTTGCAAAGTTATTTATACTAAAAACAGAAAGCTAAGTTGTCACCTCTCAAGAACCAAGATGGATGGAATAATGTCTCCAGGGACTATGCAATTTTGTTAATTAACATATTGTGTTATACACAATAATTGGTATTCTGAATGATCTCCTAAGATTGCAAGTCATGAGTAACTAGGCTAATGCTTTTAGAAAAACTACCTACTTTTATTATTTTGCTCTTATATTTATTTTTAAGCTAAGTGTACGTACCTTATCTCGTAGCCGATCAAGATGGGGAGTTTGAGTGCCACTGGCCGGGCAAAGGACAAGTCGCTCAATTTCTTGATTTAGACCTTCCACTGATGAGCGAGCTGCCCTAAGCGGTACACTTCCAGTTCCAAAACGAGACCCTGCCAAAATGAAAAATGTAAAATTACAACTACCCACATAAAATACACATTGAAGAAAGTTTAATACATAATATATACTTACAATTAATTCTTAAATCTTTGGGAAATAAATACAACTGAAGTGTTTGATGTCCAGTTAGACCGGTTACCTTCAGCTTTTGAATTTTTTTTGGTCCAAACTACTACTAGATTTTTATACATGATTTGTCACTTGTTCAAAAAACCAAACATGAAAAAAATTACATAAATTGGCTTACATAACTACACTCGAGGGAGACCTAGGTACCATATCGACCCATACGTCATGAACAATTTGAGCCTTGACCATGTCACACTTAAAACAATAAAATATTTCCAAAAATGTGCATGGGGGAGCCTACTTCCCTGCGAGTCGCGTTAAGGGTTAATTAATAAATTTGATAGTAAACCATATTAACTAATATACAAAAACAATATACAAATACATACACACATTAAAATATTAATTTAAAGGAAATAATAATTTTTTGTGAACATTTTGTTCATAAGTATTGTTCTCACATAATATAACTTACAGAATCCAGGACTCATTGAGTGGGCAGAGTAATCTCCAGATGCAGAGGGTTTATGTGGTCTCTGAAGGCGACTGCGCAAAAAACGATCCAGTTTATCATCTTCTGCGCCACGGGATGAACGGCCAGACGCTCCACCACCTTCATCAGTCTGTGTATTTAATTAATAATTTGTATACAATACACTGTTTTTACCACAGAAATCTAAATAATAAGACAATAGAAATGCCTTCTACTGTCTTTTAATATCGGGACACGTGTCGCCAAGTCGTAGCTCTCACACGTAGACAAATAGTAAATACACAATTACGCCTAAAAATAT
>DWHP01004653.1:0-12434 GCA_018247895.1 Parnassius honrathi
TATTATTTCCACGAATGAAAAAACATGTAACATTGTGTACAGCAGCGTCTTAAAATAGTATTCAGTTAGTTTTTTTTCCAAAATTCCCACAATCAATTAATCAGAATTCACACAGATCTTCCCTTTCTATTCAAAATTTCCTATTTAGCTCAGTTTCTTTTCAACTCCAAATGCCGCACCTCTGACTTTCCTTTCAACTTAAAAGGCTGCATCTCTGACGAATCTTTTATTTGGCTGAATTTCCTTTCAATTCGGGAAACTGCATCTCTGACGAATCAAATTAGCTCAGTTTCTTTTCAACAGTCAGAAAAGTCATGAGAGCCCTGTACCCCTGGTACAAACATTCTGATCTATCGTATAGCTTACGCCACAGTTTAATTTCAATAAAATTTTGCATGGGAATTTGAACAGCGCTCCGTGGGCGTATTTAGAACTTAAATTCAGAAGAACGAATATCTAACGCAGCGTTGTGCATCGCTATCGTATATTTTATGCTATAGTTAGACACAAAAGTTATGGGAATCTGTAGCACGAATCTTTTTTCGACGTGCTTTATCGTCTGTATACTGTAGAGAACTACGAAATCTTTCTCGCCGACATTTTTACCGTAAGAACGCTATCGAGAAATATTAGTTGTAAGTTTTCCTTGGGCTTTCGTTGATTTCAGTTTAAAATGGTTTTATTAACAACAAATAGAATGCGATCCACGACTTTTTATATTTTGTGTGGCGTTTGGCATTCGAAGCGAGAAAGCAAAGACGAGAATTAAGGTAAGCAAAATTTACTATTTAAAGTATTACTAATTAGTATATTACATGTATATGTATGCCTTATTTTAACTGTTTATTTGATTAATAATCATTAGATTTTAAAAGCTGTTTTGATAAAATGTATCTAAACCGTTCCAGTGGTATAACGCAGAGAATTTTTATTTGGCAAACTGAAGACCATATGGGTATTTCTGAATTGGAATTAAAAAGATACAGATTAAGTAAAAACTCATTAAAATTTCTTTGCCATTAATTTTGCTCTGAAAACTTCAGAGGGAGTAAAAGAAAAATCTTAGAGATTAAGGTATAATAATGCACAAAATTAAAGTACCTGCTGTAGTTATTATGTACCTAATCTCAGTTTTTTATTTTCATTTATGTTTTAGGTTCTTTGTGCTTTATCATTTTATGCAACAAGCTATTATCAACGTTTAGTCGATATGGGTAAAAACTTGAACCAAACGAGTGTTATCAAATGTGTCTCTATAGTTACGGAGGCACTTAACAGTCAATAAATAGTAACCAATACCTTTATCAGGCTGCCCACTTCAAGGGCTGAGAGATACGTCATCAATGTAAAGTACTTACATACTTATTTTTAGCTGTGTTGATTTCTCTAGTCTAATTTTTGACGTCTCCGTGGCGCAGCGAATTAGCGATGAGTTGTAGCGCAAGGGGCCGCGGTTTCGAATCCCGCACAGAACAAGTATTTGTATGACCTATAAATAATTACCGCTTCCACGACATTGGAGAAAATTCAATTGTGGCGGTTTTAATAAAACTAGTGCATTTGTGACTTTTTACAGATTTCTTAGAACATACAAGTTAATGGGTGTTGTTGATTGTATTGATGGATTACCTTTCCGCATATTTCACCGCAAATATAATTAGAAAGGATCGAATATGCACCCAATACGTTAATAAGTTATGTTACATAAACTGTGAAACATCACTAATGAAAAAAAAGGTTTTTTGGTATTGCCCCACAAATTTGTAACAAACTACATGATACAATAAAAAATATGAATTTATTTTAATTTGAATAAATGCTTACTAAATTATCGTATACAACTGTTATTATAAAATTTGACGAGTTCTTGAATGATAATTTTGACCAATTATATTGAGTAATGATATTATTTTGTTATTGTCATCTGTTAAATTTTATCAATGTAGAATCTTAATTGGTATTACAATTTCATTAATTTTTATTCTACTTTATTTTATGGCATGATTCTTATAAGAACACACAATAATATTTATGTCTTTAAGACAAACATAGCGAACAGATAATTGTAACCCTCGCAAGACCTTAAATGTTTATACCTCCCTATGTTTGGCAAATAAAATATTCTGGTTCTGATTCTGAAAAGAGATTGAACATTTATTTTACTGCCGAAAGTATTTTCATTATTTATGGTGCAAATTTTAAGTTTAAAGGTAAAAGAATGTCCACTACTCTATTCGAGATAGGCAGTAGCCTCCTCGCAATTATTGTAAACTGCGTGTGGCTAGTTCTTGACGACATCATTATGAAATTCAGCAAAAATTAACTAAAACCAATCAAAAAATCTAAAATACAAAACTATTAAAACAACACTGGTTGAGCGACGGGCCTAGGTGTTTCCGAGTTCGATTCCCAGGTCGAGACTTGACCCTATTGTGCGAGATGTTATACTAGATGGACTGTATACGCGGATGGCTTCTTATGCCTCAACAAGATGGCGGACGTGACACGCGACATCTTTGGATAATGCAGCGCTCTTCCAAATGTATTGCTTCGCCAAAGTTGGGAGGGAGTTCTACTTGAGCCGATAAGGAAAAAAAACTGGAGCGGGTTAATCGTAGTTTATTAACAAATGTTCAAGTAGGAGCAAAATTACAGGAAACATACTCACCAGGGTGTGATCTTGATGCTGCGGACGACGCTTCTGTTGCGGTGGCGCGTTTAAAAAAGGAGCTGGCGCGACGTGAGGTAGTTTCTACTAGGGCGCCCCAGAAATGTGATCCAGACGCTAGTCTGGATGCATAGTCTGGATGCGAAGCTAGAGCAGTGTGCGACGATATCTTACGCTATGTGAGGCGGTTACTTCTGGGGTGCGACTGCCCCAGGGGATGAGTTGAAACAAGTGCGCGGCAAGAGAAGCAAGAGGACGCCCGAGGGCGATGCGCGGCAGGAGAAGCAAGAGGACGCTCGAGGGCGGTGCACGAACCTTTATTGAGTCGGCTTTCCCGCCACCTCATCTCGACGGATCGCGCGTTTTATTGACCGAAAGGATTGCGTCACCTTTTAGAACCCCTTTTCCTCTTTCAGTGTGTACGGAAGAAATAATATGAGGTTACAGTAAGTACAAACACTTGGCAGCAATACCATCAAAAATAAATTAAAATACACAAATCATTTTCGCGCAATCATTCCCCGCGGCTTGAAGAGTTCCCTTAAAAGTTACTAACGCTAAGATTAAACCTAATTTTCAACTATAATTTCTAATCTAGAAAGCTAATTCAAACTATTGATTGAGCAAGGGGCACAAACGTACAACAGGGCGCATGTAAGACCCAGTCGTGGTCCCAACGCGAGCTACTCTAGTTATCAGGTCGGATTCGGGAAAAACCTCTTCGTCGATCCCTAATGGCCAATGGAGAGGCGGAGTATTCTCCTTGGTGAATACAACCACAGTTCCGACCGTTAAAGGTACAGTTGTTGTGTTCCATTTTTGCCGAGACTGCAACGTATGCAAATATTCTGTCATACATCGTTTCCAAAACGACTGTACCAACCGGTATAATAATTTATGGCGTCTATGTATGGCGGGACCACGACAAAAACCGTATTGGCGATCACTAGTCAGCTGGTGATCCTCAATGTACCACATGAGCTTGCAGTTTACAATGGACGCTATTTTCGAGAACAAGGAGGTGTTGCAATGGGCCTGCGGTTGGACGGGTCTGAGCGGTCGCACTTTTTGGGGACGTCAGGCCAACTCGACTTGTGGATGTCAAGGGAGAGAAGTGCTTTGCGAACTGAGCGCTTTGTGAACCGCAACTCGGGCATGGAGCACTTACACTGCGGCATGATCGGCGGCGTACTCTCCCCGTCATCGAGAGTCGAGTTGGACGCCTTTGCGTCCGAAAGAAATTGGCAGAAAGCCGATATGCTAGGCTCTTTCTTTAGAACCTAGCAGATCGGCTTTCTCCTTTGCGGCATGGGTAAGAGCACTGTCCTCCCGGTGCAGAAATGGAAGAAAAAATTGTCAGAAATATCCTTGGACAGCCTTGGCAAGAGACCAGAATGCACAAGTTTCAGAAGGAAGGCAAACTAGTTTCTCGCCAATTCTGCCTATATGCTCTGACTTTGCGTTAGCAATGACTCTTTTGAAGTGCCTGGAAGCAGAATTATACTTCTTTTTAGAGCGCTGGTGTTTACATACAGGGACGTTGATGCGTCAGCCCGCGCTTGGTAGCATTCCCGTTTATAGCATGATGCTATTTTACAGGAGTGATCAAACCATGGCTAAAATTTGTCTCCGATTGGCACCACAAATAAAGGAATAAAAATTTCCATACCCTGAAGTACCACATCAGCAACAGAATCACCAAGAACGTCGGAATCGTCCAGCGAGAAGCAAACCCGCCCCCAAGTGTAAGATGCAAAGTAAGACCGTATCCTATCCCAATCAAATGACCTATAGTGCTGTAGGCGTGCTGCGCACAAACACGCATGTATATTTTGTAAAGTTGTCCCTAAATACTTTGTGAATAAGATTTTTTTAGTTAGTCACTAGTTGTCTGCCAACTGTATTGCACGTTCTTCTATAATAAATATTAACAAAAGTTATTTCATCTTTCAGTATGGTCACTAATAGGGACCTATATGGAGTCAGCTCACAAACTGGTGACAGACGTGATCAACGTGCCCCACGAAATAAAGGTGCCCGACGTGATGAACGTGACCGACGTGGTCGACGTGATGATTGTGTAGAGTAGTGGGCAATATTCGCGTGTGTTGTGATCGGACGGACAATTTATATAGCAACATGAGCGTGCCGCTTCCGCCAACCCCACAGAACGTGCCGCTTGTTAACGTGCCACGCGTTCAAGATATCCAGCCACCCGCGTCACCGCCCATGATGACGCTAGGTGTAGATTCAATGTCACTACTGTCCCGACTCTCAGACTTTTGGACGGACCAGCCGCGCGTATGGTTCGTACACACAGAAGCTATCCTCGCATCTCAGAGGATGAGTGATGAGGCGAAGTTTGACCTGGTCATGTCCAAGATAAGTAAGGAGGTCATCGCGCAAATTACAGACATATTACTAAGTCCGCCTCCTACCTACAAGTACGACGCACTTAAAGCTCGGCTGCTCCACATCTATGAGGAGTCAATGCCGAGGCAGATCGAGAAGCTTATGAGCAAGCTAGAGCTGGGTGAACAAAAACCATCTCAGCTGATTCGTCGGATGCGTGAGCTCTCTGCTGACAAGGTTCCTGATTAAACCTTTAGCGTGTTGTGGCAGAATCGTCTTCCGATACAATAGCGAGCCGTACTCACTGTGTCTGACTCCAAGAACCTGGACAACCTAGCAGCAGTCGCAGATAACACCATGGAGACTGTGCGGCCTTCCTATGCCGCCACCGCTACCTACGCCGTACCAGCGCCAGCATCTACTACCACTCTTGACTTGGCCCTGTTGAGGGCTGAGGTGGCTAAAATAAAGGTTACCGTGGACCAGATCGATCAGCAGAGGTCGCGGTCTCGCGCCCCTTATCGCAACCAGCGTCATTCACAGTGCAGCACCGTAGCGGTTCCCGCCAGCCCCGGAAAGAGAACTACTTATGCTTCTACCATTACTGGTTCTGAAAAAAGGCTAACAAGTGTACTAAGCCTTGCGCGTGGAAACCAACACAGTCGCAAAACTGAGCGGCGAGGTATAGTCAGACAGTAACTCTGGGATTAGATTTTTAATCGACGTAGGTGCCAATGTGTCTGTTTTACTAGCCGTGAGAAAAAATCGTGCAAATCAGTATAGTGAGTATAAATTATACGCGGCTAAAGGTAGTGAAATCGCAACTTACGGCACCAAGACGCAAGTATTAAACTTAAATTTACGTAGACCTTATCGTTGGGAATTCGTTGTAGCAGATGTCAAACAACCAATTTTAGGTGCAGATTTTTTAGCATATCACAAATTATTAGTTGATTTAAACGCGCGTAAATTAATTGATAAAACCACAGAATTGAATGTTTCGGCATCTATTGTCAATGTATCTCAACCTAGTATTAAAAGCATTGATTTAAATCATCCGTATTAGAATTTATTGTTAAAGTACCCGGATATTATTAAACCAGCGTCATTCCGAGAAACCGCGAAACACGATGTCGTCCTCTATATCGAGACTTCCGGCCCGCCCGTGCACGAAAAGCGCGCCCGTTGCGCGACAGATATAAAAAAGTTAAAGAAGAATTTCGCATCATGCAGGGACTGGGCATCAGTCGTCCTTCGAATAGCGCATGTGCTAGTTCAATCCATGTAGTTCCTAAGAAAAATGGAGATATAAGACCTTCTGGGGACTATAGCCAGCTGAATGCGATAACAAAGCCCGACAGATACGCGATCCCTTGCTTGAATTATTTTACTTTTATTCTTCCGGATAAAAATATATTTTCAAAATTAGACATCAATAGAAGTTATCATTCTATACCTGTCGCATCAGGTGACGTAGAGAAACATTCGGGCTTTTCGAGTTTCTTTGAATGACTTTCGGTTTGTGGGGTGCAGCACCAACCTTCTAGCGCTTTACGAGCTCCGTTTTACAAGGGCTTGATTTTATCTTTTGTTATTTAGACGATTTGCTTATCGCAGGTGATAACGAAGTTCAATACAGACAACGTTTAGAAATCATTTTCAAAGAGATTAACTGCCGTCATAAGGAAAAAGGGCAAAACTAACATTTTTTTTTCGAAATTGAGATATATACATAATCTGAATCAGAATAACAAGGCACATCTGCCAATATTTTTTGCACAATTTTAGGAACAAGATAAACATAAATACCGTAAGCTCAAAAGGCACAACTGAGCCACTTTTTAAGTATTTGTTCGTTAAAAGGGCACATCTGACTTATAATAAGTCAAAAGGTCACATACGCACGGATGCGACTTTTATTTTTATCACAATAAATACAATTTATTTACGTGAAATGGCATAATTGGCCTGCGTTAAAGGTAGGTAGATGTGCCCTGTGATTTAAAGTTACCAATACTAGACATTGACACTTAATTTAAAGGAAAAGTCATAACTACCAATTAAGCCTATACTACCAAACATGTTTGCTTATAGTTGAAGTGCCTGACGTGTCTCGGTGAGTACACTCTTGTCTGTGCTGTGCTGGTAAGATAATGTTTTGGTTACTTATATGCATGCATTTACTTTAATTTATTTTTTGTGACACGTTAGTATGAATTTACGAGTATTTATTGACTACATTTTTAGAGTCGTTAATTACGATTTTGTTTAAAAAATATGACATTTACTTCGGTATACCGTATCGTTAAAATTTAGAATATGGAACGCGCAATAATTTGTTAATTGCTTTCTGCCCGTGACTTCACAGACATGAAATCGAAAATAAAAACGTTTCCTGTGTTCATAAACCGTCTCATAAGTGTCCGTGCATATTAATAAGTCAGATTACTTTTACCAAATTTATACTACCATCATTTTTATCAAAAACAATACTATAAAATAAACTTTACTCTTTTTTCAGCAATATGCAATCACGAGGCGCAAAATCAGTTAGTGCTGCTTTACGCAATGATAAGTCTGTAGCCGAGTGGTATTCCGCGCTGTCAACAAGTAGTGGTGCTCAAAATTCATTGCAATCATCAAGCTCGAAGCATGTTGTGGTGCAGCACTCTGTGTTATATACAGGATACGATTTTGTTTCTGATGACTCAGATTTGGATAAAAATTTCGATTGAAGTGATGGTTCTGACTCAGAAGACTTTATACCATGTTCGCAGACAATTTCAGGAAGAATAATTTTAGAATAATCGAAAGACTAAGATGAAAATACAAACCATGTTTAACTGACTAAGAAAGGAACCATTAGAAAGCGCAAAACTTATAACATTAGCATAAAGGATTGAAAGAAAATGAAGACGTAGGAAAAAATAAAAATAAAATATTTTGTAAGACCTGGATGACGCGAGGATGTCTAAAAGAAAAAGCGTTTAGTAAGCTTTTTAGAAGAGCATCACAATAAAGTCAATAGCAATTTTCGAAAAATGACGGATGGAACAAAAATGCTTCATTTTGAGCCATGGTAGTCAAAGTAAACCGGATAGACCGAAGAACAGAGAAAATGATGACAACGAAGGTAAACATTACATATGATCTAAAACCATATCATATTTTTGTTAACGTTAAGTATTTTTGAAAACATTAGTGCGAAAAGTTTTTACTATGGGTAATTTTTAAGAAAAACCGGTTATTGTTTATTAAGTTTAGAATACTGTAGAGAATAAAGTGGATAATTTTCAAATATGGTTATACGTGATAGCCAGTTTTATGGGAGCGATAATCCTGTACACTGTTAGGGTAAAGTTTAATAAGAAGTTCAAAGGCTGGCTTCGCCGTCAAGTGTTAATGGCAGGCGTTTGGATATCGGATCAGGATATGGGTTGGATGATAGGTGCTTCTAGCACCAGTCTGCAGCATGTTCCCATGCCCACCGCTACAGCCGCTCCTTACGCGAGGGTCTCCGTACAGCCCTGCGCCCAAGCGCATTAGTAAGTTTTTGTTGTTAGTTTTAAGTTTTTGCTTGTATTCTTTGTGTAGTTTTAAGTTTTTTTAGTGTCATTTTTTTATAAAGGGGTAAGTATTATAGGTGTGCTGCGCACACACACGCATGTATACTTTGTAAAGTTGTACCTATATACTTTGTGAATAAGATTTTTTCAGTTGGTCACTAGTTGCCTGCTTACTGTAATGCACGTTCCACTACAATAAATATTGATAAAAGTATTTCATCATTCATTATTGTCACTAATAGGGACCCCTATGGAGTCAGCTCCTAAAGTACCAAACACGACGGCAGCCTGCAGAACGCAACCGCGATTTCAGCGCAAGTGGCACTACACTCCGGACAAGACAATGGTCCGATGAGCCTAAACGGGTGCCGACGGAAATCTGGTATCGTTCGGATGAGAGGTCAGTAGAAGATCCAACAGGGAAGTTGCATGATCTTCCACATCTGAAATCCGCGTAGGCGAAGCAACCAGTTGTGTCCGACCATTTGCCAAGGCGAAAACTTGAACAGATCTCCACGCATGATCGGTTGAGTGTGAACCAAGCTGTTGGGCGTAGTGGACGTTAAAATCGCTGAGGATCACGACTTCTACGGAGGGGATCTGCTGTAGCAACGAATCTGAAGCTATTTGGACGTGGTCGAAGAATTGATCTATTTCGGCATTACCTATAGAGGACCTATAGAGGCACCCGTATACGCACGAATGGTCGTCGCTATCGACGGGTAGCCAAAGGATGGACAGATCCGAACCTTCAAGACTGCCAAGGCGTCGAGAACAGTTGCCCTCTCTTACGTATACGCAAACTCCAGCCATAGGCACAAAGGAGTGTTCCAGTTTATACACAGGATGGGAGAGATACGAAGCCCCGGTCAAAAAGAGCATAGTCGGCGGACGGTGTTTAGGTTAGAATGAAGTCCCCTGATATTGCATTAATTCAAGGATAGCGTGGCAGGGGTCGTCCTGCTGCTCAGCTTGCCGTGAGCAGTTATTGTTTTGCCCTCCCCAGAATACGCGGGGCAGCCTGAGCACCCACGTTCAGAAGTGGAGTAACTTGGTCGTGGATGATCAACGAGTGATTCTCCAGGGGTGCTGATATCCTCCTGGGGTAGATTTTCACTTAATTCCGCTACCGTGCTGACAGGGGGGGATGAAATTGGGCCTCTGGCCACCTACACTCACCAGACGAAACACCCAAGCAGAGCTTCTACTTCACACCGGTATTCTGTAAGGTCGTGGTACCACCCCGGTTTGAATAGGCCCATATGTGCAACATTAAATCTGTCGCGTGGCTCTACCATTTTTTTGTAATAAATTGCACCCAGCAACGCTTAACCCAAAAATTGGGCAACAACTGTGATGTCACAAGAGATGTGTTAATTTTATAGTCGTGAATTGACATGTTAGTGGTTTTACGGGATCCGTACCCTCCCCCGTTCAATTGTGTATGTATTATAATGTACATATCTTCAGGGTCGTAACATTTCTTTTAATGTATATGGGAACAACACTGAAGTATAAAATATTTAATAAAAAGGAGGCATTTTAATTGGTTCAGTCCTTTTCAAGATTTGGAGAAAATGTTTAATATTACATAAGAAAGCACACGCGTTAAATATAGATCCTTTTCGTTTTTCAAACTCTTTTTAGGTCATACAACATTTTAGTTATAAATACGTTATGTTATTTTCAAACATAATATTTTACCGGTTCGTTAATTTGATTTCCGTATAAAACTGCCATTCGCATGACTTTCGTTCTGATATACCTACATTAATTCAATTTAACGGTAATTTAATTCAATTCAGATTGAAATGTATACAATTATTGTACTGAAAACATTTAACCAACCGTAACTTATTCAATTAGTACCTTCAAATAATGAATTTCGCAGTAAAATTTAAATAACTAACTGCATATTATACCTACGCATCACATTTAAATTCGTTATTCACTCGCGTTTGGTTTTTTATGGGTTTTAGGTCATATTTTTTATTGATAGATTATTATCATTCCGTATATGTGGTAGAGCGAAACTGCAGGATATTATGGCTGCAACACGAATGGGTTGGCTCAACCAAGGATCCTTCTTTCCTTCCACGCTCGCACTAAATACTAGCGTGAAATAGAAACAATGTTTATGTGTTTCGTATGATGCAATTTGTCCGCGTTACTGTGGCGTGGCGTTGCCTCTTTACTATCGCATTCCTTTAATACATATACAGGCTTTAATCTGTCGATAGAAATATGTACCTGTCTATCGGGTAATGGAATTAGGTAAATCTTTGAAGCCCTTTTTATCAAGCGGTATGGACCGTCGTAGGGTGGTTTTAAAGGTTTACGTATTGGATCGTCCCGAACAAAGACATATTCACAGTTATGTAAGTCCTTATGCACAAAAAAACTTTGTCAGTTACGTAAATCGTCGGATGTCTGCTTATAACTACGAATGGTATCTCTAATCTTACCCACTAAACAAAAGTCGACGTTACGGTTTTTCGAAGAGCTGTCATAAAAGTCTCCCGGTAGACGTAAGTTTCATTCGAAAGTTAACTCGGCGGCGCTAACCCCTGAGTCACTGCGGGCGGCCGCGCGAAGCCCGAGTAATACCGTGGGTGGCTCTTCCACCCAGGAACCATGTGACAGGCGAGCCGAAAGTGCAGTCTTTAAAGAATGAGGCCAACGTTCAAATGCGCCATTGCTTTGTGGATGATAAGTAGTAGTTCGAATTCTATTAACCCCCAACATTTTTAACAGCTAATTAAAAGGACTACTCTCAAACTGGCGACCTTGGTCGCTAGTTAACATTATCGGGCAACCGTAACGACAAATCCAACCTTCATATAAATGTTTGGCTACAGTTTCTGCCGTAATGTCGCGTAGCGGAAAAGCTTCGGGCCACCTAGTCCTCTTATCAATTATCCTGAGTAAGTATCTATAACCATCTGGTGAGATCTCGAGAGGGCCAACGATATCGATGTGCACATGCTCAAAATGATCTACTTCCGGAAACTTAGTCAGATTCGATACCATATGTCTGTTAACTTTAGAACGTTGACATTGTACGCAAGTTTTTGCCCATGAAGATACATCACGGTTCATACTATGCCAGAAACGCTTTTTAGCCTTTTAGCTAACACATAACTAGCGCCAATTTTGGTAATTAAATCGGCAGTTTTTATTATCACGAACAATTGGTGTCAGAAGTGGGATGAAATGATGCCGATTTTACCTAAGGACAAAATGGAGGGTGTCCGTACCTAAAGTCAACGCCAGCAGGAGACGGACCAGAGACGATTCTGTGGTGTAACGCCGCCGACGGCTGAATGCCAGCCACCGGCTACGGAGGCCGGCCCGTCAGAAGCTCCTACGTCTGTAGCAACTGACTTGGGTGCTCTGATGGTGATGCTGCAGCAGCTGCAGTGCGGACAGGAGGAACAGGCTCGTCGGTCGGAAGAGCAGATGCTCCCCATGAAGGACCTTCACGCTAACTTTGGAAAAGAGATAAGGGAGGTGAAGGGTAGGGTGGCTTAACATGAAAACCGCCAGTCGGAAGCTGAAACCCGAATGGAGAAAGCTGAAACCCGAATCGACCAAGTTTACAATCGGGTTGACAACGTAATGGATGACATGAAGAAATCACTGGACAAACTCAAACTTATGGATGGAACTACAGCTCCCGTAGTGGCTACTACACCTTCTCTACGTGGGTTCAAAGTGCCGCCATTCAACGGGAATTCTTCCTGGTCGGCTTATAAAATCCAGTTCAAAGCTGTTGTGAAGGCGAACGGCTGGAATAAAAATCAGGCCGTGACTGCTCTCACACTAGGCCTGCGTGACTAGGCATTAAC
>DWHP01004654.1:0-12433 GCA_018247895.1 Parnassius honrathi
TATATATATATATTCATAGTCAGGACATAAGTTCTGTCAAAAACTTTTATAAAATTAATGATACACATACACTTTCTGATTATTACATAGACATTATATATGAATTAAAAGGTAATTTACTATAGAATACAATACTATTTACATTATTCAAAATGCCCTCCCCTATTTTGAATCATCATCATCATCATTATAGCCCTTCACAAGTCCTCTGCTGAACATAGGCCTACCTCAAGGAATGCCACAAAGCACGGTCCTGAGCCACCTGCATTCATCGACTTCTTGCATGTCTTACCAGGTCGTCACTCCATCTAATGGGGGGTCGCCCTACACTTCGCCTATCAGTAGGAGGCTGCCACTAGAGAACCTTTTTCCCCCAACGGTTGTCGGTTTTTCGAGCTATATGGCCGCCCCATTGCCACTTCAGGTAACCAATCCGTATCTATTTTAAATACACGCCCTTAATCGACGCGGCTAATCATCAATCGCAGCACGTTCCACACTCATATCTATTTCTGTCGCTGCTTTAGCCAGAGATGCTCTGAGAGATTCCAAATTCTGATGAGGTTTAGCGTAGACTTTCTCCTCCAAATGTTGCCGTATCTTTTAATCCTGTGGGGTTCAATCTGGACTACAAGAGGGCCAGTCTTCATGTCCGATTAAGTCAATTCCATGGGCGGTCAATCAGATCAATCAGAGCAGAGTCCTGTTGGAATATCTAATGTCTGTTTTTGAACATTGTTTGAGAAAGACGTTCCACTATGTTCGTTAGAACGGTATTTTGGTACACCTCGGCACTGGTTTTTACACCTTTTTCACAGAAAAACACCTCAGTTTTTCCAGCGTACCGCCGTAACAAAGCGCAGGATCTATGCAGCCTAATTTTTTTCAAACGCTCTTTCAAAAATTGTCCGGTCTTCTAACGATAAGCTCGTAGTCCTAGGTCTTCATGGATTACTCTTTTGATCGTGGTTCTGCGTAGGCCCATCTGAAGAGCTAAGATTTTTTGTTTACAAACAGGATTATGAATTTGCGCCTTCACTGCTTTGATGATCGCGGCTGTTCTAACTGTACGAGTTCGGCTGGTATTCTTGCGATCTTCGAAGCTTTAATCTTCAGTGAATCGTTTGAAATTTTTGTAGAATATTGAAAGTCTCTTTTGGCGCATAACCACAGCGGTGCAGCGCGATAACCGCTACACTATCTATATAGATTAGGTGAATGAAATTATACGGTAACGTGTGACAATGACAATGGATCGACAAAGTGTATGTTCATTCAATAACTGTTAGTGTAATTAATGTTGACTTTGTAATTAGAACCATGTGCGAACGTTATGTGAGTGTTCCCGCAATCATAAGGGGAGCGTGTTCGCGGCGAGCGCTGTAGAGTTCGGACGTCTGCAGGATGGGCGTGAAAGGAAGATATCTGGTGAATAAATTTTTTAGTAGTGCATGACGTGTAGAATGTAGTTGAGTATTGTTTTTAGTGAGACGTAGTTTTTGGTGATGGATTAGCCTAAGGCTAAGACTTTAACAGTTACTTAGTTTATTTACTAGGTGGTAGAACTCCTGTTTTGCCTAGAAGTCCCTTTGGGGAGATACCGCCTTCATAGTTATAATTTTTGACATTGTTCCGTATGTATTATCAATTGACTAGCATTGCTTGGTTTATTTATGGTTCTTGACATTTTATTTTCAAATGCTGACATTTTGTATTAATATGACTTGTATCAATTTTATTGTAATTTATGTTTATTCAGTAGGGCCATGCCATGTGCAAAAGCCTATTGCTAAATATAGGCCTCCCCCGTAGATCGTCTCATAGGAGTGTTACCATAATTGTCAAGCATAGAACGTGAGTTGGCAACCGCAGCTTTTTTACTACTATTTGGAAGAAAGTCCAGTCCACCTGATGGTAAGGGGATGCTGTGGCCCATAGACATCTACATTTATCCTCGATCGAGAACGAAAATGGCCATGGTAGTTCGGATGGTTGGCGCTCGCTGTAAATTTCACAGTATGCGAGCAACCCCGGTTCGATCCCCGCCGGTACCAAAGAAATTGTAAATTGCAATTTTAAGTGCTGATTTACCACATGCGCGGCGGTGAAGGAAAACAACGCGAAGAAACCTGCATGTCTGAGAAACAAGAAAAAAAAAGTATTTCGAAGACGTGAAGTTCGCCAACAGGCATTAAGGCAGCGCGGCGGATACTACCTCGCCCCAAAACCTCAGAAATTAGAGCAGGACTGTGCCCATCTGTGGGACGTATATAAACTGTAACTTTAACTTTATGTACAAAGTTCGTGCTAACTATTAGAATTAGAATTTAAAATTTTGGTGTTTGCTTTTAGGCAACATAACTAAAAAGAGCACCTCTTTCGTCATATGACGTTATGAATTGATTAATCGAAATGAACAATGATTTTTCCTATTCATTTCAATGTCAAACCATTATCAAGCTTATTTACATCACTAACGACTGTTCCGTAACTATTGTTAGTTTCTGCCTGCAATTACTCACCTGGGTCATCTTACGTTGGTTACGTCTGCCTTTGTTTGTTGACGCCTCACTAAACTATCAATGTCTCTTTTCAGAACTATCACTTAATTCTTTCTAATTTTTTTTACAACAACTGGCGGCTCTCTTTACTGGTAACGAAGCGTTCCTTCTGAGTCCTAGGGATGCCAACGAAACTGAATTTTACTTTTAATCGTGGGTAGACGTAAGTGTCTATTGGCCGAAAATACTCAAACGCTACGCAATTTTAAGATGTCGTGGTGTCACAGTCGCTTTTACATAAAGTGGTAGAGACGGCACTATACTTAAGGGGATTTTAAAATCGAGCAGGGTTTGAGTGCGTGGGCGTATGGGCCACAGCATTTATTTTACTGTTGTACTGTGTGCTTTATTTTTTTTTATTTGCTGTTAGTACTTAATCACTCAATCTTCGAAATTTTAAGCATTGTTAGATTAGATGTGTAGACACATTAACCATCAGATGGACTATAAGTTCGTAATCACTTCATTTTTATAAAAAAAATATGTGAACACCCCGGGACAACACACAAGGGAACACAATACAGTTTTAACATATAACCTATATATATATATTGAAGTTGTATTATTATGTTTACAAACTGATGAGAAACGAGAATGGTGAAATGAGAACTACTGTTTTGACGACAAATCAAAAATGGCGTGACGCAAGCCTTCAGCTTTACTTCATCATTAAATCATTGCGTAAGAAACACGGCCTCGAAATATTGGTAACAAAGCGGAAAGTACAAACGGAAAAACTAATTTAACGGCATTTAGAAATAGCTACAATGAGGCCTGACGCCTTGTGTCCTTGGCCTTGATATTGCTTGGGGTTGGAAAAATAACAAATAATAGCCACCTGCATGTGCCTGTTATGAAACTTATTGTTAAAACTTAATAAAACTTGAACTCGACGGGATGATGATATAGTATTCAAAAAATACAGCGTATTACAAAATGTTATTAAATTTGTTTTATTTCAAAACTTATATATGTCATGTGGGTGTGCACGCAATCCATAGATCATATAATGTAATCGTCAGTCGCCCTTTTTTGTTTTTATTTTTATTTCATTTTCACGTATTTTCTTTAGCGTGCCGTTTCTTCTTGGCCAGTGTGTTTTATACAGCAAAAGTTCAAAATATTGAATGAATAGTCGTAAGCGTAACTCTGTATTACTTCTTTACTTGTTGTTTTCATACCGAATGAATCCCTTTTCAAATTCAAGTAGGAAATATTGAACACTTTTCAAAGTAACTGAACGCTTTGATATAAAAACCCAATATTATTTTCATCATTACTTTTGTTGCTTTTATTCTTTTTATGTTGTATTGACTTGTTACTAGAGTTACAATTATCTAATATAATGAGCTACTTTGAGAAATACCGGTGATGTAGATGGCGATGCAAACATCTTGTTAACGCTTGACTGAAGATATCCGGAAAGGTAACGGATAGTATCGTCAAAGATGGATAGCACGTCTAGACCTTTGACGATGCTGTGATTGTCAATCTGCCATAGCCGCAGATTACTGTAGTACACGTACTTGGCGACACCGGAAAGTGGGTGGTGTCTACCCTGACGGACTCTCAGACAGAAACGGAGTTGTATCACCTAATGTGGTTATGATGCGTGGTACTTCACATTATGGCAACTTCATTCATCTACGCACATCGCGACAAAACTCCGATACAATCCACACCATCTGGATGTTTGACGGTCCACCACTGTGCGTTTTTACTTGGAGTTTTGTTCCTCGCACGACTATTTTGTGGAATCATTCACCACCAGAAATTTTTACGGATCGATACCACTTAGGGACCTTCAAGAAATGACCTTACTCCTTTTTAAAAGGCCGGCAACGCAACTATGATTTCTCTGGTGTTGCAATAGGTTATGGACTGCGGTTGATACTTACCATCAATTGATCCGCACACTTGCTTGCCATTGTCATTAGAAATTAAATATGAGTTAACCCTTTAAATAGTCTCTCTTTTACTTCTAACCCAGAACAGTTTATGTCCTTTTCACTTGAATATAACGAGAGCATGTCTACACTAGGACTTAACTCTTTATGAACTTTCCGGTTTCTGAGATGAGGGCATTCAAACTCGGCCAAAGTTCAAAGACACCGCGGTCAATGGAAATGACGGAGTTGCTGAGGGCACTCCATTTTGAAAGTGTTGCTCGTCCGCGGAATATTACGTCTCCCTTGGGATGTGAAAAGTTTTATCCGTCTTAAATTTGTTTGAAAGTTTACTTGAATGTGATATCTTGAGCCTTAAAACACTCAGAAACGAAAAGAACGAAATATTAAACAAATTAAGCTAAATTTAGTTTTTTTTTAAACTAAAGGTTAGAAATTGTTCTAATTGTTCTGTGCCTCAGATCTCAGAGCTAAAGGGTGGGCAAACGATTTGTGCACCGTATATTATAGGCTTGTGCGGGAGAGGAAAAATGGAGGAAGTGTTGTATCAGCCAACGGAACGAATAAAATAGATCAACTTAGAAATACAAAATGAACTGGCGTGGGTCTGCGCAACCACTTTGTTACGATTTATATGCCAAGCTTTGCAAAACGTTAAACCGGTAACTGTTAAAAATATTATTTTGCTGGTATCATCTATTTAGTACCACCATAATAATGTAGGTAAATAAAAGGACGTACCTACTCAAAAAGTTACGGATACTGACGTTTGAATCGGTGTTGAATGATAATGACTTGCTTAAATTTGTTGTTCTATTTTAATCGTCTATGAATATGCATCAATTGTTTCTATGACATAAAATAATAGACCGTCAAAATTATTTTAGAATATATAATGATTTCTTATATTTACACAAATACTACGGATTAGATAAAACTAATTTTACGGATTTTATCGCTTTTAATTTATCTTATTTTTATTTATTTTTATTCCCAATGTTTCGAATGCTTTACACACCACGGACACAGAAGAGGACTGTCCCCCCATATAAGTAAAAATTTATTTAATTGAATACGATAAAATCCGTAAAATTAGTTTTATTCAATATATAACTAATATTAGACTAGACTAAGTGTCGTTCTTCTTTGAGTAATAGCTTCCAATTGTTTTCTAAAAGACCGCATATAAATTATCAAACTTTATTACGTGAAGTGAGCTCTACAGGGCCTATTATGTTTGCTCGTCAGGGCTTTATAATAGATTAAAACTGTGTTAGCGATGCGCCGCACTACTAATTAGCAAGGCGTACAACCAAGATATTATGAAAACACCCGCGGGATATAATTAAAAAATATCTAATAAAAAGGGATATTTATTTTTATACAATCAGCATAAATGCACAAATGTATAGCGTAAGCATACATAATTCTTTTTTTTTGTCAAGCCGATGCAATCCACTATTTATAATGAAGAACAAGGCGTCGGAGTAATGAAATTTTAAGTTGAATTACCAACGGTTGATTAACCACGTTCTCGTCAGTGAAGTAATACATCCTTAGGAAACCTGCTTTTCTGAGGAACAAAATATTTCAATTACTGAACTGTATAGTCTATACAGTTAATGTGCCGCTACTATGTACAAATATACTATGTAACCACACTACATAGCATATTATATTGTATCGCATATATATGAATATTCAAGCATGTATAAACATTCAGTCATTAAGCAACTAAAACTAATATGTAAAAAAGTTTTAAAATAGTCACTTTCTAGATACTAAAATACAATACTAAAAACATCTGTAAACGTGTTGATACTACGACAGACGTTCTTTAAATAGCAATGATAATGTAAAAATTGTTTTAAAATAGTCACTTTCTAGATACTTAAAATATTTTATCATGGTTATTTAAAGAACGTCTGTCATAGATTTAACATGTTTTTTGATTATTTTTATTACTAAAAAGCATTTCTTAACAATTTTTTTCATCGAGAACCATGTTCATATAAGCAGATGTGATAGGAAAGTCTTAAAGAAATCAAAACTGACAAATTGTGCATTTATAGTCACAAGCGGACTTCCATTCTAGACTTTTTCTTTCCCTCACGGCAAAAAATATCTTTTTCGTTCCACACAGTTGGTTATATTATATAAAAATCTTATTAATCCGATAAAGGTCTAAATAAAAAAACGTTTTAAAGTTTTGTATAAATATATAGCGTGCTTGTTTAAGGAAAAGGACCCATTAGAAGTGACGCTTTCTGAGCTGGTAGGTTGTGACGCAGAACCTCAGAAATCGTTACATAACGGGATATCTTCATTACGCACTTTATTAAGCAGAGAAACTCCGAGCTAGAAGTGGGCTCGGTATTACCTTCTCTCCAAGCGACTTAAAGTCATTAGCAATTAGTGTAAAATTGGAAAACAGATTTCATAAGACGAGTACGGATTAGTAACAAATTTAAATTTCCAATCGACGACATTCAGATACTTTCTGAGAAAATGTTATTTAATCAAGCTCAAACTTGCCTAGAAATATCCTCAAAGTCATTGTGACCTGTCGGACGTCTTCGGTGTGACACGTCCAGAGAATTCGTTTCGTAGCTTTGTTTCGAAGCGCTTCATACATAAAGCGGTTGATTGAGTGACAGTGCGTGTTAACACCGTGAAACTAAATCGAAATAAAACGTCTATCACGTGACGTCAAGTCACGCAGTTTTAAACTTGGTTTTCATTATACTTATCATATAAGTAATTTTGTCATATTGGTAAATATTTTTATTACATCCTAGATTACAGATACATTTAATTTATTTGATTAATATTGTATTGTGGTGGTGAGCGCGGTCTCCAACTCCCGCTACTATTATTTAATTGTAAGTGGATGTTGTGGCCATTAGACTCCTGCATCTGTTCTCGTGGCCATTGTCGTTCCTGAAGACAAGATACGTCTTACCATCATCGTCATATCAACCTATCATAATCCACTGCTAAACGTAGGCCACCGGTTCCGGTTCGCAACCGCTTTTTTTTAAAATTAATTTGAGTTGTTATCAAGAAAATGCTTCTGCGTTGCCTCTCACGAGAATGTCTCGGTACCAGTAAAATGGTCACCGGCTTTCTACACTTTTACACTTACCGTACGAAACACAGTATCAATTAGTTGATATTTTGCGCAGGTATAGTGTGAGGGCGTGGACCTTCCACGGTCGAGTCGACTCATTTGTGAAATTAATTCGATTAGCGTGGCTCTACAACGTTAATTAAATTTAACTACGTTTGTTAATTAAATGGAATTCAATACGCGTTAGGGCCAATCTGCTAGCTGCATTATTGCTGCATCATGTATAGGTCGTACCGCCCGATGATTGCGCTGCTCTCGCGATAGTAGCCTAAAGTTACACGTGGTAGAGTCATGCTTCAGCTATATTATGGTTGTAGCACAAATGGGATGGTTCAACCGTGGAAGTACCACGGAATATCATCGTAAAATAGCAGCTTCATGCTGCTGTGTTTCGTATGGTGGCTATAGAAATCCGGATACCCTTTGTACTGGAAACGAGGCATTCCATCTTAGTCGTCAGGGGTGATAGCGCATCTGCATTTTGAATCTTGATCAAGGGATAGATGTCTATTGGTCACAGAATCCACTTACCATCATGTGGACTGTGTGCTCGTTTCACACCCTGAGTCTATAAAAATGCTGCTGTTTTCTGTGTAGTAAGTAAACGACAATATTCGAAGACCCTTTTTACTGACAACGAGTTACTTCATCTTAGCCCTCCAAACATCGAGAAGAATAACGAAAGAAAAATAGTATTAAAATGTGTGGCTAAAATGTGTATTTACCAGTGGTTAGAGATTTCTGGAATTAAATATCCGCTACACAGTGCCTATATTATGTAACATTCATTGCGCAAACTCGGCGAGGCTTTATTACGCCCCCCGTTATTGTCCCGACGGATTCAGAGCCGGATATCCGGGATAAATTTATCTACAACAACTCCCTTAAGATCAACGATCTCACACGAGTCTTTTATACCACTTTGTAGGGGAATATACTTCAACGGATATAGGAAATTGAAATATGTAGGACTTATAGAGATTAAAGTCTTATAATAGTTGGAATCTGGGTATTCCTATTTATTATAATGGCATATTTTGAATAGTTTTTATGTAATAGCTACAAAACATAGCATGATTTTTCGTGGTTGGTTCCCTTGATTCTGTCCATGCATTCAATAAAAACGTGTATCAGCGACCTTGCCTTGTAAATAAAAGTAGACGGTATCTCGTAACAACGTGGGCACATTTCACTAAGTAATGCGTTTGATTTACAATGCCTTGTGTAGAAATACAAAGGCATTGTAAAGCAATATTATTTTTAAAAAAATTGCTGACTTCTTTTAATTGAACATTGGTTTTAATTAATTCATGTATGGCAAAATAATTTTTAAGATACGTTATCCTCTAGTTCAATCAACCCCAGCCAAATTTTGTTGTAGTTGACATGACGTTGAGCTATACAAATTACGTTTTAATTTAAATTCAAATAATTGTTGACGACTTAATTCATAAAATACTATCCTAACAATTCTATGTTTATTGTTTCAGGTAAGAACATCATGAGAACACGAGTAATCTAAAAGTGAGCAGTCTGGTCTGTTCTAGATGAAAAAGTAAATGACATGTGTTGTTTAGAAGTGCCGTACATTGTCCCCGGCATTGAGAGTTGCTTTTGGGGCATTTTTAATTCATCATCATTCTGGGGCTCACACTGTTACACTTTTTATTTCGGGGATATCCTCATGGATACCTTCAGCAGCAAGGGCAACAGAAAGGTTATGCCGTCAGCGTATACGAAGAGTATAATGCAACCGGGGCCACTCTCGCTTTGCTTTATTGCAAGCACGTCCCGGAGGCAGTACTTACTCTCCTCAGTACACTCACAATGCTATCACGTTACCTAGAGACCACTATAGAATCACCGTCCTCCTCAGCTCTCTGTTATACCTGCATATATTTTATTAAGCTTTTTATCATCATTCAATGAAGATTGAACGTATTTGTCATATGTTTGTGTATCCAAGACCAGACGTATCGAGGTGTATTTTACAAAAGAAAAGTATTATGACTGTACATAGTCGAGGAAAAAAATTTAAGGGAACTTACGATCCTAATTCCTTCGATCAATAACTATTATTGATCGGAGCTTAATTCCGTTATACCACCCCGTGCGAAGTGGATTCATATATCCACTTCGCACACGTTTCTGAGTATAAAATCTTAGGGTGGCTAATCTGAATAAGCGTTTTATAACATTTGACCAACGTCCTCTAACACGTCGTTCGACGTCCTCCAACACGTCGTTCGACGTCCTCCAACTTATTAGAATACTTAAGAACCATTGCAACTTAAATCCGCTTCTAAACATAGATTTATTAATTTCAGTCTAACTAACCAATAATAAACGTAAAATCGTCAGTTGCCGCGTCGTGGCGGCATAGTAGAATCTACCCCCATATTTACGCGGTAGAGCCACGCTGCAGCTGTATTGTGGTTGCAGCACGAATAGGTCGGCTCGATCGGGGTGGGACCACGCTCTCATAGAATACCAGCGTGAAATATCTGCTTAACGCTGCTGTGTTTCGTATGGTGAGTGTGTAGAGAACCGGAGACCATTTTTACTGTAAACGAGGCATTCCATCTTAGTCCTCTGGGGTTGACTATGCATCTGCATTTTGATTCATTATTGAAGATAAATGTAGATGTATACGGGCCACAACATCCACTTACCATCAGGCCATCAGGTGGACTGTGTGCTCGTTTGTCACCCTTATTCTATAAAAAATATCGACCCGTAGGTGTGTTAAGAGGCGCCAGATGCAAATGAAACAGGCAGAAGCGTGGTTATTATAGCAAATATCTATACTTTAAGGTAAGCTTGGAGGCGATTTGTTACACACTTTTGATACTAACTACACTATAATGAATAAATATAATAAAGGAGAGAATTACTTTTGTATGTATGAGAATGGGCCCAACACAAATTGTGGTGTAACTTAATGAAATGCATGTTAATTTATTGCTTATAATCTATATATTACAATAGTAATATTAGTTTTACCGCATCTAGCGGGAATACTGAGAAATTAATAATTAAAATATAAATACTACAATAACCTAAAACAAACTCAAGGGGATTGTCTAGTAGTTTTCACCGGTATTATAAGTTAAAATATTAGACTATTCATTCAGAGTTTATAGGTACTTTAAGGTTGATGGAAAATCCTTTTAGTAGTTCTGGAAAACCATAGTGCACAGACAAAGAAACATATGGAAACTATTTTTTACATGAATTGATTCTTTAGTGACTATTACTTGTACTAATAGTACTCATGTATTATTTTATTATATTATTTCATGATTTCGGTTAGATTTTCATGAAAGTTTTAGACCGTTTACTATAATAAATTGGTTTCTTTTTTACACCATTAAGTTACGTTAAAATATCTTGTGGGCCCAAAATCGATTGTCAGTTTGTTAGTTGAATGTGTCTCACAGATTTATTTGTATGTTAGATTTATTATAAAATCACGCTCTGTGCCTAAGAAAACTTTATTTTTCATAACCATGTCAGATTGAGTTTGTCACGTGTGCTCTTTCATTTCATCATATTTAGTGTAATAAGACGAATGCGTGGTACACAGATAGATGATGAAGATTTATGTCGAGATTGTTTACGTTATTGAAGTTAAAGGTCAAGAGGAACGAAATTACTTTATAACGACGTAGGTACGCAATTTCGTTTAATAAGTTTAGGTGATTATTGTATACTGTAAGTCTAGAGACAATGTAAATATATTCTCAATGACATTTTTTACATTTTAAATGGTTTTCAAAAATAATAGAATTTCTCAATTCTGCTTTTTTCTGTGAATATAGACTAGGACCCATTATCTTCGTTGTTTACGAACTGCGTGTTCCTTTGTTTAGTAAAACTGACCCACTTACTAAATAATCCAATAGTTTTTATAAAATAAAACCACACCAAAATACACAGAATTCCCATATATCTAAGTTTCGACTACATCAAATTAAAATTGAAGTTCTTAATAAACTATCAAGATTTTAATTATATATACGATACAACCAAAGCCTATCTGTAGCAAATATTTATTTAAATAAAAAGGAAAGCTTAAAAGTAAAACTTTACCAGCCAAACCGACTAACATAAATTTAAAAATTCCCTGTAACCGGAGGTGCTCATGTTCAGTATGTGTTTTAAGGACCGAAGAATGAGCATCGTAATGCCTCAGGAGTTAGGGGCTCGCCGTAAGTTTTATAGTATGCTATCAGCGATTCAGAGTTCGCTCATCAATTGCACCATTGGAATTTTTAATGGTAATTTTATATGCCGATTTGCTACTTGCTCGGCGGTAAAAGAAAACATCGTAAGGAAACATGCATGCGAGGGAAATTGAAACATTTGTAGGATACAGTGTCCTACTTTCCTGCTCTGCACTTTCTCACTAATGAAAGGAAGCATGTGTCAAGTATTGGGACACATAGACTATGTGTGTCATTTTACTTAATGACTTCTTATGATTAAGGTGATGTAGGCGCCAAAAGCAGAGTTTTCGCTTTGAATCGAATGCTAAGTGACATTATGGATTTTATTGCTTTTGATTTTGATTGTACCTTTATTATTTCCCAACGTTTTGCCACTTTAAAGTCCCCATGGTCACGATGAGGACTGAGGTGTTTGACGTACTGATGTGGTAGTTAATCCGGGCTACTTTCAGATTTTGAATATTAAATTATATTAGTTATTTTTTGGACGGATCTACGTAGAATAGTTAGTTTTATTTTATTTTACTTATTTATAGAAGAGGGGGCAAACGAGCATGCGGCTCACCTGATGTTAAGTGACTACCGGCGCCCATGATCAACCGCAAC
>DWHP01004655.1:0-12433 GCA_018247895.1 Parnassius honrathi
CCTTTTCCCCTCCCCCTCCCACCACCGTATGCGAGTACCGGATTTCTATAAATTAACCAAAATATATAATTTATAGTTCGGGCTATAACGAATTGTAAAATTAATCGATAGAATTTTTTGTCTGTATTTGTGTGGGTTCCGGATCCATTACAAAATAAACAGTAATTAACTTATGGGATGGTGGCGCTGCTACCGCACCACAATAACGTTAATGGACTGACCAACAACTGAAACCTGTATCACGCTACCTTAGTTTTCGAATGACATATATCTAGACCAAGTACTGTACTACCAAACGGATAATTTGCTGCTGTCCGTGCTGAACATTGACCGGCGGGGATTTCCCCGTATGTAAATGATTTTATTTAATTATAAATGACAATGTCTGTATTGGTATTTTCTATTTCACTAAGTTAAATTTTGTCTATTTATATCGTTAAATTATAGTATACCTATTGCTTAATCTAATCTTAAGCCTAAAGAAAGCTATTAAGTATAAAAATAAGCTGTGAGGCATTCCGTGCTATATTATATAGATTGTAAATGCCTTTGGCTTATTTTTTTGAACTTTAGCATTGTGAAATAAAATGTGTTTATGTTAAAAAGAAACATTGTGAGGAAATCCATATATTTAAGAATATTCACTAACACACATCGCGTCAAAGCTCACTTTACCATCCACTTCATCTAGTTTTTACGAGATTTTCAGATATTTCCTCGCACGACTTTTTTGTAGAATGTTTGGTAGAAATAGTAGCACTGGTATAAAATATATAAAAAAAAAGGAATTTATACTAGCAGTAGCAGCCTTACGTAGAATAATGCAGTACATTCATCTGATAAGAAAAAGCTCCTGCATTTCGCAAAACAAAACGACAATTCCTCGTAGCGTTCCATGGCTTGTTATGTTTTATATTTATTTTAACGGCTTGGTGCTGAAATGGCGATGTATAAAGCGTGATATTGTCGAGTGATTTGTTCAATTAAGCGTATTCTATGTTCACAGTATCGCGTGTCCCCAGGTATGCGGAATCGGTGTAAACTGGTTTCATTCAAAATTTCTCGACGTTAAAATGGTTTTAGTGGAATTAAAACATTCGCGCTGTTTGAGTGAAACGTAGTCTAAAAGATAGTTTTGCAAGGTTAATTGAGAATACTTTGAGGGTTATCTTACTTCAGTCATAAAGAAATTTGCATCATTATCATTACAGCCCTTCACAGGTTCACTGCTGAACATAGGCCTCCCCCAAGGAATGCCACAAAGCACGGTCCTGAGCCACCAGCATCCATCGACTTCCTGCATGTCTTACCAGATCGTCACTCCATCTAGTGGGGGGCCGCTCTACACTTCGCCTACCGGTACGAGGATGCCACTCGAGAACCTTTTTTCCCCAACGGTTGTCGGTTCTTCTAGCTATATGGCCGGCCCATTGCCACTTCAGCTTACTGATCGATATCGATATACGAAGTAAAATAATTTTATATTTGTGAAATAAATATGGTGTCCAGAAGTTGCCTTTGACATTTATATTGCGTTATTTATTTATCAGGAAGTAAGAATTAATTGCTTGCTGAAGACAAACAATATCAAAAAGAGTGAACACATAAATCGTTAAATAATGGAAGCCCCATTTCCCCTTTCCTATGGTTCACGACGGATACATTTCCGTTTTGACACCATTGTAATTGTCGTGGGAGAAGTAATGGCTTTAAGCTTATTGTTCTATAATCGCGTGAATTACTCCTAATGTCGTCTCACTTCAACATTGGAAGCTTGAGCTAGGTTAGAAGGGAATAGACGGCATTATAGTTGAAGAGTTTAATATTATTGATGTTCCAATAGCTTTAGATTATTTGAACCAAAGAATATTCGAAGTGGATGAGTTTGGATGTGGCATATGGAAATAGGATCAAAGATAGATGTGGACATTTATGTGTTTATTCCGTACTGATTGTGTGATTTTTGTTTACAGATTAAATGTGTTACATTAAAGACAAAGCATTTCAGGAATATTTAACCCAAATGAAATGAATGTATTTGAAACTTAGACCATACAACCCAATTGAATGTATATTCTATTATACTTCAATTTGAAATCCACTTCCATGTGAATCAGGTAAACATTTAGTTTAGCGCAGGAATAAGATTCCAACCAAAAGCTTTAAGATTTTCAAATAGGATGTTTTTATCATTTCGGAAGTCACTGTGTAAACATGCTTCAAAAATACTTAACAGTAAGTCCTTAAGTAAAGCTTGCACTTGACCGATTACTTTTATTTATTTCCTGTACCACTATCATTGTTCGAAATCAGTGAATTTGAGTCCACAAAATATGTCGGCCCAAAAGCATTGTTTTGAGTTTACACCGTCATTCTCAAAACATTCGTGGAAGTAGAGTCACGCTGCTGCTATAATATGGTTGTAGCACGATTGGGTCGGCTCGGCCAGGGAAGGACCCTTAATCAAACATTTTCTATTAAAAAAAGTACACGTTAGCTACAAAAAATATTATACAAAACTTAGGGAAATCGAACGAGTAAAACTTTAAAATGTTTAAGACAATATTGCCACAACTGAAGTTTGCTTCAAGTAATACCGGCTCTCACTCGCCGTAACCTATCTTTAACCTAATAATAATATTTTTGATAGGGTGAAGACAGCAAAAGAGACAAGAGTAAAAGCACTCCAATTTTATATTCGACAATGTCTTTGCACCAAAAAGTACGAAGCGAAGTAAAACAGTGCGATTTTTGTTAAGGACCCATTAGCCAGGTACTCACATCAGCCATGCAGTAGTAATTTCTTTGTATATGTCTCGTGGTTATATTTATCATGTTAACTATATTTAATAACTATATTTTTATAGTTGATTAATTTTTGATAACTATATTTGATATTCAAGTTAACTAAGTTACTTTTACGAGCTGTCCAAGATAAACGATCCCTACGATTCAGGAGAAAATCCTCGTGAGGTGTAACATTTTTTAAAGGAAGAAGAAAAAAGATTTATGTATAGCAATATTAGTAAAGGAAATCACGGTTTCACGGTTGGTTTTATTTATACTTTTTAAGTCATAAAAATCTAACATAATTTAAACACCAGCCAGTTTTTGTGCACTGTATAAAGTAGAAAAGACTACAATTATACGTAATATTTTAGTATATATTATATTATTTTAGTAGTAATAGATATTATACGATTTAGTAATTTATTATTGATCCTATGAACTGCCCAACTCATCAACAAGACTTCGTCGAATCGGTTGCCATATCCGAAGTAACGGCTAACTTTCAGACATCGGTTATGATCCTATGATGATGATAAACGATAATTCGAAACGTCGGTGTTCAGCAACTCATCGCGGCAGGCTCCACTGTAACCAAACAATGGAGCTTTCGTAATTGCCTTATTCGTGGCCACGAGCGGTTTAATAGAATTAGCTAAAGCCGTATTTATTTTATAATAAATAGCTTTAGTTTTGAAATCAGAAATTGATATTACGTCAATATTTAAAATGAAGTGGGATTCCGACATGTTAACAATCTATACTGCTAGAAATATGTAACTCAAAATCAGTACATAGCTCGCTTACTAATTATCAGTACCTCATTTTTCTTATGTCGATTTTTCAAATACAGTGAAACCTGGTTAATTGGGATCTCAAAGGACAAGGGATTTTGTACCATTTAAAAAGGTTTTCATTTATCCAATCTTCAAATTAGACAGGTTTAAATTTTAGTTTTCTCATTTACAGAGGCCCCTGCTTATAGAGGTCGAAATGTATCGGTATTCCATTTATAAAAGTGAAAATGATAATGAAAATGCGTATTTTTGGTGTTATGAATTAAGTGTAATTATGTATTTATTATTGAAACAAAAACAATACAATATAGTATACCTGCCCCAACCTGATAAATTGGCTCACTTATAAAGGGAAATGAGCTCCAGAGTACCAATTACGGAGGTGAACATCGAAAAAATCCTGGAAATCAAATCTCATTTAACCAGGTTCGAAAAGTCCCATTAACAGAGGTATTTCGACGAAAAAGTGCCGGGACTTCATTGTAGTTCTCAATAGTAGAGTCTTCTCACTCATCCAGGTCCCACTTAACCAGGTTTCACTGTAATTTTATTGATATAAGAAATCTAATTGATATGCTTCTGATCTGATCTGATAAAAAATAAAAATATACAGTAGCATGGACGGTTTCCCCCGAACAGCACGTTATGTTGTTAAGACAAGCGTTATGTTACTACTTCATTTTCTATGTATTTACTTCCTCTGCACCTCTGGGAAGTAGAAGTACAAAATAACTTGATTGAGGTTTTAAGTACATATTTCAAAGATACCGCATTGATAAACATTATTTTTTCATTATTAATCACAAAATATGTATACAAAGATATTCGAGAACGAAGTATAAATGGTAAAAAAAAGTAAGAGTTGCCATTCTTGTAAAACAATAATTTTACAAGAATGGCAACTCTTACTTTAGTGACCGATTTATTTTATGTTCGAGTTTATTGCAATTGAGGGTATTAAAATATATTATTATCAAATGTTCAAATCTTCAATAGCTTCTATCAATTTTCTGGACCGTGTTATCCAAGTAGTCGAATTATTGTTTAAAATTAAAATAAACAAAAATAAACAGAAAATTAATTTGTCGAAAAATCTTTCAATACTGTGACAAAATATCACTTAATAAGCGCGGAACATTCAAATATGTCATGACGTGTCAATAACTACTTAACATCAATTACACACATTTTAAAGCGATTATCGGGTGAGCTTAATTGAGTAGATGTGGGGATGATTTGTGACACGCCATATCAAATGGAATTGAATTGCGGTTCTTAAATATTTTACAATAGATATTACTGCATAGGAAATGAGAATTGACGTTTTTACTCTTTGTCTTCGGTGACTTGCTTAAAATATGAGTCAAATTTGCTTAATTTCTATGAATATAAGCGATAGTAATCTAATAAAGGTAGAGGTCGCGACCTTTAAATTTACTAAGCTACCTCTTCCTTTCGATTTTTATCGGGAACCACAGACAAAAATATTTTAAGCTTACTTGAAGCGGTAATCGTATAAATATTACTGGCGTTAATAGCAAAGCTAATATATTTTTGATATAAATTAAGGATGTTGTATAAAATTCTAAGAACAACGCTAAGTTATTACAATGATGCATGTTCTTTGTTACCGAATGAAGAACGCTGTTGTGCTGGAAGCCGTCCAAGCATCAATATACGAGTATGTGGTAGATGAATATACAGTAGAATTTTATACAGATTGTTTCCGAAGCTGTTTGCAGTGAAAACCCCTTACTTTTATGATATTGGTCTCTATACTACGGTGTTGTTTATAAAGTTTATTTTATTTCTAATTTCGTGTAAAATACAAAAATCTCGTTGAAGTTAAATGACATTCAACACAAAAGATGTTTTAAAAAAATCGAAAAATCTTCTTCCTTTATAAAATAGTTTTCATTTTTCATCTTTAAAATAAGTGATCACCTTTCACATCCTTTATGTAAATTTGAAGTAACATTTAGTTTATTATTTAAGTCTATGGTTTTGATCACGTTACCTGATCACTTTATGTAATTCCACTTACCTTCAGATGTCACCACGACAATACCTACTTATATATGTATTTACAGGATATCCCAGAAGTCGACGTCAAACCGGAATCGGGTGGTAGATTATAGGTTAACAGAAAAATATAAAAAACATCTTTGCTATGTATTTAAAAATTGCAGGCATTTATGAAAAAATCTAGAAAATCTACACCCTATTGCTCCTATTAAATTTCTTTTTATCATGTAATCCTGAATACTGCTTTTCAAAACTGTTGCTTATAATTTATAGCCAACCGCTCCAGTCCAGAAGGAAATGTAATTTTTTTCCAACCATGTATTCAAAATTAATACTCTGTTCAGTCTTGACTGTACTGAAAAAAATGTACTACACGAGTATAGTGTGTAACTTTAAAAGTTGGCGCATTTAATATGGATTCCAAAATGGTATAACACTTGCAAGATTATTTGTAAAATTATGGAATTTTTTTAAAGAAATCCAGTTGTAAATTAATTTTCCTTACCTGTCTAAAATGAAGTTTGTGTAAAGCCTGTTAATTTATTAAAGTTTGAGTGAAATGGAGGGAAGCACTTGACGAAGTGTTAGCGAGAGAGATAGTGAAAGAATTGTTCTGGTTCCTTCTCTTTCACTCAAACTGGATTATTAAGCAACAGGCTTGAGGAAACAAATAATCTTGCAACTGTTATATTATTTTGGATACCGTATTAAATGCACCCAAATTTTAAAGTTACTTGCCAAACTTGTGTGGTGTATTTTTTTCAGTACAGTCGTTTAAAACTGGGCAAAGTATAAATTTTGAATACTTGGTTGGGAATAAAATTACATTTCCTTCTGGACTGTAGCAGTTGGCTGTAAAATTAAGCAGTGGTTGTCAGAAGCCTTATAAAGGATTACATAATTAAAAAAATATAAAAAAGTTAAAATTTGCAGCAACATGCCTGCAATTTTTAAGACACGTAGCAAATTTTTTCTGTTAATTATTATGAAATGCGATAAGATCATATATATTTTATTACCTAAATAATCGGAATAAACAACCATTAAAACGGGGTAGATGGCAATGTAGTAGAACCATATAAGAAGTGAGCTGAAGTGGCGAAAAGCCGGCCATATACCTTGCATTGCCGCTTATACATATTTCTTTATTAAACCATTTTCGAAACAACTAAGCAATAAATTTTGACATCTGTAACAAGCACGTCCTTTAAATTGGACGATGGTACGATTAAAAAGATTTTCAGTGGGCCCTATAAGCGCCATAAAAGCGGCAGTTAAATTTAAATCTCATAGATTAAGGGCGATCAGCTGTCAGAAGCAAACATTACACATTCGCACTTTACTGTATACGTTCTAATCCTGCACTTGAAATATGCTCGAGGGTCCGCCCTAGGATCTAACGCGCCCCGGGATATTGTCCAATTCACCGACAACATCTAGCTGGAGATTAACGCTCGGATACCTTCATCTTTTGAAAAGGGGGTATGGTCGTAGATTGAGGTGAAGATGTGTATATAGAGTTGATACTACCTCCACTCATAAATTTAAAGATTGTTTTTAAATTCCCTTTTTTGTAATTATCATTTTATGTATGTTTAATTCTTTATTTATCCACACCAGCTCGATGATTGGCAATGCTCCACCATCCCATTACCATTATGGAATTTACGTTTTTTTATTTTTCATACGTTTGTTAAGTTTTAAGATCGCATGTGCGATTTCATTGGTGTTGTAATAAAATTGAATATGAGCCGCGTGCTTGTTTCTCTCCTACTATAAAAGTACTGCTGGACAAAGACCTTCTTACCTTGGTTGAAGACACTGATTTTAAATATTAATGAATATATTTTCTGTGTTTCAAGGCGAGCAAATTAGCATTCGTCACCATTAAAGGTTTCATATTAAATGAACTGAGACTTGGTACCGCGTAAGAAATATTAACTAATCACAATTAAAATAAAATTTCGTATTTCAAAACTTATCCTGGTTAATATTGGACCACAAAAATCCTGATGTTATTGTTTACTCCCATAAATAATCGCATCACGTTAACCACGGGCAAAATGCGAGAACAGATCAATATAATAAAAAAGGTCAAATTTACATAGAGTTACAGCTCTAAGCAGATCTCAAAAAGCGTACACTCCCGCGGGGCTGGGTTACGAAAATTAGACCCCCGGGAGCTAACTGCATCCGACCTGCATATGTGCATTAAGTTGGCCAGGTCTATGCAATACCAAACTTTTTTGTTTTATAAATATTTTTAAGGCTAGTTCTTGTTAACGCTAAGCTACTATGGCTCATGGTAGTGTTATTTCTTGCATGCCCGACGCAAAATACTGTCACCACTGACGGCAAAGTTCTTGCAATTAAAAAATATATACGTATAAACGTATACTCGTATAATGTACATCTTTCGTTCAATTATTAATTCATAAAAAATATTAACATATTGTTTGTAATAAGTAAGATCAACAAAACAATAGGTTTAGACACATATTTCTATTTAATAGAAAGATGACGATAAAGGGCTACTTCAACCCATAGACAACGGAACAAATAAGTCTACAGTAGGCATTGTCACCCCAAAGGGCTGGATAAGGTTTAGAAATCCCTCTTAGCTTGTAATTATGCTGGTGCGTTTACTCTTGAACTGTTAAGGTGATTAAAAACCGGATGGACTTAGGCAGAAAATCTCTAATATCTAATACATTTTCTGATCTCTATTTTATAGTCTGCAGAACCCAGTAGATTTTCTGTCGATATACTAAAGTAAAAGACTGAAACTATTATTACAGTAGTGTGGTATTTAGTATATATTACGTAAGGGTAATATGGTCAACCGGTTAATATGGTCACTTTCTTATAACTCGAAAACTACAGCCTTGTTTGCAAAGAAGACTACATGATTCGATAGCTCTTCATGAGTCAATCAAATAATAAAGGATCAAAAGAACACTGCGTTATCGAAGCCATTCTAACAGTTGATATTATAGTAAATATTTTAGTCGATTTTTGTACAGCGTAATGTAGTTAGTTTTCTATAAGTTGATTTTTCGAAGTGTTCCTAACTATTTCCAAAGCTTCTTCGCTATTTTTTATTGATATATTAGTTATAGTATACGAGAAGATTCTACTCTACTTTAAATAAAATAGTTGCAGATTATGCTCCATTCCGTTTAACAACATCCGTAGTGCTCGATACAGTACCCGGCTTTCGCAATGAAGTTATCAAGAATTTGGGGGGTCGACTCACCGCGGGGACCCGTCGCCAGAGGACGACAAAAAAACGTTCATGTCGCATTGCGTTACGTTTGTTAGGGGAGATCGGCAAATACTGAATAATGTATAACTGTCTTATTCATACAGTTAAAAGTTTAAACTCCCTCTATTGACTAAACAATTGTCGGGTGACATGACAAATGTTCAGTCTTTTGCAGTATCAGCAACAGTAAATCAATTATATGATTAAATAAAGTATTGGTAGAGCCACGCTGCTGTATTGCGGTTGTAGCACGAATGGGTCAGCTCGATCGATTCAGCAACACGCTCTCACAGAATACCAGTGTAAAGTAGCAGTTTAATACTGCTGTGTTTCTTATGGTGAGTGTAAAGATCCGGAGACCCTTTTTTACTGGAAACTAGGTATTCCATTTAAGTCCTCATGGGTGACAAAGCATCTGCGTTTTGATTCTTAATAGTTACTTACCATCAGGTGGACTGTGTGCTCGTTTGTCACCCTTATTCTATAAACAAGTTGATCAGGAAGATGTAAATATCACTTAACATGTTGAATCATAATGAAGTAACTAAAGTAAAAATTAATAGTTATAATAATAACGATACATTGATAGATAAGTCGATTAATCAAGAAATGTCTGCCTCCCTGCTCTAAATGTGATTGATACAATATACTTTTATTTCTCGGAAATGTTGTTTGTCTTGTATGCAAAAGGAAAACTACTTTTTGTTAATGAGCCATGGAAATTCTATATTTATGAGCCAAAATAACTCATGTTAATACATATAATATTGTTGCAAGCTATAATTGATGCCCCTAGCGCCATCTAGTCTCGGGGAACAGAGCGAGGAGATCTTTCCAGAAAATGATAACAATATGTCAGATTAATCCTAAAGAGGAAAATCAAACGTATACGTAGGTACATAACTAGTAAACGTATTTGGACATAGTAGGTCTGTGTCTGCGGATATGAGTATCAATATCTTCTTTGACTTTGACAGTCGGGTATAAAATAAGGCAATATGGAGGCTGGAGAATCGACCAATAATGGGAAGGAAAGGGGATGCAATAGAAAAGCTGGCGATCGGTAACAAAAGGGTGAGCCAGAGTGCGCTAAAGCTAAGCGCTAGACCGTTGCATTTACACTCAGTTTTAATCAATGAAGTTTCGAGGCGATAGGTCGCTTCCACAAAGGAAGTAATTGAGTCGGCGACGACTGAGTTCTCTGGTTTAAGGCACGGGCGTGCAAAGTTTGCTAAGAATTGAACATGTTAAAGCGATGCTTATATTCAGTTTTCTAAATAAAGTACTTTTTCTAAAATAAGTACTTTTAAAAGAAACTTAAAATAAGATTCAAAACATATTCATTTCCATTTTTTTAATGAACGAAATATAGAAATTTTTTTGTGAAATCAAGTCGTGTATATCAAATACTCACAAATCGTATTTTTATCTTTCTAAAAACCGTCCTGTTGGTATCAAGGAAATAGCTCGTAATTCTGTTGACACGATACATCAAATTTTATCGATGACATGGGCAAATACTCGCGGAACAAATGTTGGAACGATAGCTCGGCGCTTATCTTCCATGATTCGGGTCGGAGGATTGCAGCTGTCTACGACTTGCAAGTCATTATTGAATTGTGGCTGGTAGCAGGGCTGACACAGATTCCTAAAAAAATATCAGACCTGTGTATTAAATAGTATCTTTATAAACTAATTCAAGCGTTTGTTACCAGCTAATTATAGTAAATATAATCTTGTTTTCTTGAGAGACTTGAAAATAGGGTGTATCCTTTATTTACAAATGCAGTGTTTTATGTAATAGAAAGGAAACGAGCATGCGGCTCACCTGATGGTAAGTAATCGACGTCGTCCATGAATATCTGTAAAACCCGAGAAATAGCAGATGCGTAGCCGTACTTTGACAAAGATGTAGGAGGTACTACACATACATTTTTATGACGAAGTTATATATTGCATTCAATATTGAAATTCCCATTCAAAATACGGCCAGTTCGATTATCTGCTTAAAGTACTTGATAACCCTCGCATTTAGTGAGACAGCGGTCTACGCGTCCTCTCTGAGATAGATTTCATTGAATAGACTCGCGGAAATATTGCCTCTCCAACCGAAGAATGCTATTTCCTTGCACAATGAAACAATACAATGAGACGATTTTGAGACTGTTTGAGTAGTTTTATTGTTGCCGCAATTTTTCTAGTGTCCGAGTATTTGAAAATAGACGAGGACAAATTTTTAAAGGTTTTTTTTGTTTTCTTTTTGTAGTAATTAAAAATCTAATTGATTTCAGTGTATTTTTTTGTTCACTAACCCGTAAAAGTTTGCTTTTAGACATGGCTTCTTCCGTTACTGGGAAGATTTTCCTACTTGGCGGCACTTTTAAAGTTGCTGTTCATCGTCGTTCTGGTACATTACGTCTGGAGGGTCCAGGATTCAAACCCGGGAATCCGGGATGAAAAGTTGGTTTTTCAGTCAAGAAATTCTCAGTAAATGCTTGGAGTCTAAACTTAGCGGTGTTTAACCACCGAGCCTTGAAAAGTACGTAAAGCTGTTGGTGCTGCGTCTAATCTCTCTTCGATCGTGTTCGATAGTGTCCTCTATTAGACTACGAGAGTGAAATAATAAAGAGTGAACATCCTGTGTATGTACACACGTGCACATTCGTGGATTACGATCCGCGCCTACGCAGAGGGCCAGTCTCCTCTGAGACTGGCCGCTGTGGTCGAAATTCTTCATTATTATTATTCTGGCATTTCCCAGGGTCCTCTCTCACGACAACCGCGGAATGAAATGAGGTGATGGGTTCTTTTACGCCACCATTACACGACAAAATAAATAATATTTTTAGTATACACAACATAGTATTTATTATCTTATGTAACTTTTCTGATCTGAAGGGTATAGCGGGCCATTATTAATTGGGGCTTTGAGACATTACATCATAGTCCTAAAAGATGCATCACTTCTGTGGTCTTTTTAGTTTCTTTGAAGTTTGGCATGTGGCACGTGGTAAATCAGCATGAGTGCTGTAAAATTGTAATTTATAATTCCGACAGTAAAATTAAAAAAGAAAGAAAAAATACAACGAGCGCTGCCCCTGAGCCCTGAGCCCCTGAGCTAGCACGGCTCATCCCAACCCAAGCAGAACACAGGCATTATGAACATCAATATACGAGCCCACATAGAACTCACAGTTCTTTTAGAAGTGTACAAGAGCGTAGAAAAGAGATTGTATTCTTGTAAGAATGATTTATAAGTTATTATACAGCGCAAGCTGTATAAAGTCTGTGTTATGGAATATATTATGGGATAGTTCTTAATCGGTATGTGAAAACTCTAGTATACAGCTTTAAGTATTTCGTAACACTTGAATCTGATTTTATCATTCAAGCTGTAAAGAAGCATTTTTTTCTATGCTGTCACTTGCTTATTATAGCTCTATTACAGTGTTGCGCGCCTAAGTTAACGTCAGGTACCTGGCACAAAGTGAATCAGTGCGATTAATTATTAGTGTCTTTTAAGTTTTAATTGGTGTTAAAGTAAAGTGTTAATCTTGGC
>DWHP01004656.1:0-12433 GCA_018247895.1 Parnassius honrathi
AAAGCTCTCGAAACGTCGGGTAATTAAAAAGTTAAATATACGCGATAAAATCCGTAAAAACTAGTATTATTTCAATGAGATAACTTGAAAATGAATCTTAGTTTTGGGGGCGTGCTTATCCTTTTGTCGGTGAAGCTCACGGAAGACTGAGGAAGTATCAAAATGAAAGTGATGTAATGACTACATAATACGAAAATTATGAGATAGCTATACCAAGGACGCGTTCCGAAAATAAAACTAAGTCAGCGCCGAACAGCATTTTTATTTTTTTTTAACAAACTTTGTTGTGGTTTAAAAAAATGGTTTATGAAAACTTCGATATGATTATTTACCATGCTTTAAACATAATTCCATGAAGTTATTCGTAGAAATATTGTGTTGTCATGGAGAAATGTAACTAATTAAAGCCTAATTTCCAATTTTTTTCTATGGAGAAAATTACGTGTTAACCTGTTTTACTTTTATGAAATTCCAGGTCATATATTCAAAAATAATAAACCAAAAATTTGGTTTGTAATCTATAAAACTTAAAAAAGTATATGGAATAGACAAACCACCAAATTTTCATCACATTGGTATCACATTAATGTACGTTATAATACGAGTACAGTGCACTAAACCTTGATCACAGATACTTTACCGTTACTGGTGCGACAATTAGTGTGGTTCTTTGAGCCGGAAATATTAAAATATAACATGAAATAAAAACAAAACGTAATAACAATAAAATAACAGAAAGCAACCAACAATTATAGTAAAAAAAAGAAAGGCATGATTTTATGTGGATTTTTACAATAAAATTAAAGTAAATAATCTCCGAAAGCTTAGGAAATTAAAAAATTGTTGAACTCATTTTTTTCCTGTCGGAAATAGACAGATGACCCACAAAACATCAGACGTTCGTGCCCCCTTTTAAAAAACTAACTTGGTCGGAGTGTGTACCCAGCTGTTAAATGTTTGGGGTTGGACATACGTTGTTTTTTTTAATTCTCCTTGTTTTTCGCTCGATAATTCGGTATGTAAAAAAAAATTAAAGCCTTGCGAAGCCCTTTTTTGTATTTAGTGATCTTAAAGGCAAATAATGGCACTAATTTTATTACAAATGCCTTAAATTAAATGACTTTCACTTCACCTCTAAATGACGCTGAACAATGAAACTGAATGAAGTGAGGTCAATATCCCAATACCTAAATAAAAAAGAAATGGTTGTCTGTAAAGTTCTTTTTTATAGGAGAGGGGGAAAACGAGCATACGGTAGTTGGTTTACGGACAATAGTTTAGCGTGACAACGTCATAACAAAAAATTGATGAAATCATTTTTATTAAATTATCACTATTTTGTACGGACACAAAAAAGTGAAATGAAGCCTACAATTAAACTGATAAATTTATTTTTACGCTCAAGCCGATTGGGCCTTTCGTTCGCTCGTGCAGCGCTCTCGCTCCCATCGTAACGTTACAATTAGCGTAACGTTACAAGGTGTCATTCTTATTCGTGCGAGCAGCCGGCGTTCATTGATTTATTAAACGTTGTCACGTCAAAATCGATCTTGCCCTGCTCGTAAAGTTGTAAAAATCAACTTTTCAGTTTTGTTAATTAAAATAATTTGATTATTTTATTAAAATAATTAATATAATACGATTATATTTCTTGATTTCTCATTTTGCTTGCAATATAATTTTATAAATTCACAACAATCCCTGCCTACACCATTGCTATGTTACGACGGCCTGATCACCTAATGTTATGTACGCTACTCCATAAGAAGTATTTTACAATTATTATTTTAAATCCACCGTTTTTCTCTTATTCATAGTGTTTAATGGAAACCATCATCAAATTGTATTAAATTAAGGGAAAAACAATGTTTTAATTTGTATATAGTAAACTTGAACATGGCATTTATGTAAAATTTCGAAGGTATATATTATGTGTGCTACCAAGGTTTGTTTCTACATAAAAATAAAGTATATTCAAAAAGCCCATTAGGTTTTCGGCTAACTGTTCTCAGGATAGTGCTTTTGTCCGAACCAGTGATAAAAGTAAAACTCTGACTCCAGTAACAATTTATTGTGATCTATTTTGAAAAAAGAAATCTATCTAACTTAATTACTTTTTAGGCTTGAGAAAGTAGCAATTTGTAGTCCACTCTATGACGTCATCTCAAGTAAAAGTTTGAAAGCTATTAAAAATTGATAGTTGCTAAGGAAACTAAAGCTAAATACCTAATATATAAAGTAAAAATATAAAAACGATACCTTAAAAAGTCTCCTTAACAAATTACGGGGAGCGAGGTAACGTTTTGATACCTACATACTAGAAAAACAAGCAATATAAAGAGAACTTTAGTTGCTTTTATCCTATGGAATTAAGGCCAGCGTTGATATTATAATGTTAAACGCATTGTCGCTCAGCGATTCGCGCTCACCAAAGTGAAAATATTTGAAGATAATTATATAAATTTTTGAAGAAAATTAAATCCCTTCAAAATAATTCATTTCAGTCGTAATAGGATAATATTTTCTTTTAATGTCACCGAAGGTTGTTCAGTATGCGTTATGAGTCATAAATTTTCTGGCACTTTTCTTAATATGACCTCTTGAGACGTCCCATCGCTATCGTATTGAAAGTCATAAATATTGAAGGGAACACGATCATTTGAATATTATCTCCTTAAATTCTTGTTTTAATATAAAACTCAGACAATATTTTTATGTAAAGCAATGAAGATGTACTATTTTAGTAAGAGACAATAGGTTATGAGCTAAGGGTACTAAATGAATAACCAAAAAGTATTAGTATGTAATCCACCAACCGACTTCAGTCGTGAACTATTCTTAGCACAAGTTAACGGGAATAATATTTTTTTTAATATAAGAGGGGATAAACGTGTCTGCGGCTATCCTGATGATAAGTTTGAAACGCCATTCATAAACGACTGATACACCATGGGAATTGCAAGTAATGCACTTGCAATTCTCGGCCGGCTTTTTAAAAAGTAGTAAGCTCGTTCATTTAAGGGCCCTAAGTCGTAGCGGTCGGGAAAACTGCCAGTGGTAAATAATTCTACAAAAGTCTTGGGAGGTAGAAAACTCCCAGTAAAACGAACAATAGTATGCGTTAAATAGTAATGTTTTTAAAGTTTATTATTACATTTTGTGTCTTATGTGCCATATTATATATACTTAATTTTCTACACACGCAAGCGCGCACTAACCCGTTCATTACAATATGATTTTAAGATTTTGATTTTTTTATGAAAGCCAAAACGTACTTTTAACAATACAACTATATATTCCAAATATAGAAGGAGATTATGACCGTATCTTTTAAATACAACCTGTATTTAAAAGATAAGGTCACAGGTAACCTAGCTTGAAGAGTCTGAATTCTACCCATTTCTAATTTATAATTTGTGAACCATTATTAATTAGAAATGGTAGCGATGTGTTGTATATAATATCACAAAACAAGTAAAAAATTATTTATAAGGTCTTTGATAATAATTGAAATATAAACACTGTTTACATGCATACATACATGAAATGAATATGTATACATACATGAAAACAAACTTATATCCGAACCTTTTGTTAAATGGAGCAAACTACTTGCGGTGTAATTTATGTTCAATTTTTATATACTACGCCAAAGAAATGAATGAGACAGTTGTAATAATTTTCATATTGATATTGTCAGTATAGCAGAGGTGAACATGCATTAGAAAGTACATCAGCAGGTTCGAAATACTTTACATTTTTAATTAAATATCGTTAATATGAATATAGATGAATATTACTTAATTTACGTATGCGATAGCCAACGATAATAATATTATAATAAGTAAGGTTGTTAAAGAATTAATTTCAAATATTATTATTGAAATTACGGCCTCATAAAAATTTACGTCAAATTAAGAAATGCTTCAAGTCACTTTTCCTCCCTCGCTTTTTACTAAATGGCAAAAGAAAGAGATAGGTATAGAGATAAATTTTACTTTATTTAAGTAAGCGATATCAACAATTATATGTAAGGCTGTTCTTGTATTAATTTCAATTATTTTTGTGATTTTATATGGACGTTGAATTATATGATGATTTGAATTATATGGACAGTGGAAGCGTAAGTAAATAATATATTATTTTATAAAGCCGTCACTTTATGATTTTTAATATTAAATAGTTCTCATATAAAAATTATTTGAAAACTATTAGTTTTCAAATAATTTTTATAACTTGAAAAATCTGTATATATAAGCTGAAAACAAAACAAAACTAAAACTTTTACGCAGTGACTAAGTGTATGGCAACGGCACTATGGGTCACGGGTTTGATACGGACAAGTATTTGTATTGAAGTGTTATTAGTATCTGTGCATGTGCAATTTATAGAGTGGTTAAAAAGGACATTAAATCCAGCTGTGTCACGTACTAGTACACCTCAAAGCGAAAACGTTTTGTCAGTGATAACATATGGATCTGAGACGTAGTTCTTTACTGCTGGCTGTACGAAAAAGCTAAAGGTCGCTTAGCGAGCTATGGAAAGGGCTATGCTGGGAGTTTTTCCGCGAACGTATTAGTAACTAGCATAACCGCAGGATCAAGAGGATAAAGCCGGAGAAGCCGACATAGCCCAAAGGATAAATAAATTGAAATATAGCTGGAAGAACCGACAGCCGATGGAGCAGAAAGGTTCTCAAATGGTAATATGGTACGGTTAAGAAAAGTGTAGTATGGCTCCCCACTATACAGAGTGAAGACCTGGTAAGATATGTAGGAAGTTGATGACTATAGGTAGATCAGGATCGTACTTTGTGGCATTCCTTGAATGAGGCTGGTTCTGCAGTGAACTTAGGATGGGCTGTAATAATGATGATATTCCGCAGCACTACGAACTCTTTCATGCATCAAAAACCCTCTCAGAAATAAATGAATATATTCGTAAGTATATTTTTATAGGAGAGGGGATAAACGAGCATACGGCTCACCTGATGGTAAGTGACACAGGCCTCCCCTTATTTCTGAGAGGGTTTTAGGGCAAGAAAGTGTCCGCCGCGCTGCCCCAATGCGTGTTGTCGAACTTTACATGTCTTTGAAATATTTTTTTCTTATTTCTCAGACATGCAGGTTTCCTCAAGATGTTTTCGTACGCCACCGAGCACGTGGTAAATAAGCACTTAACACTGCAATTAACAATTTCGTTGGTGCCGGCGGGGATCGAACCCGGGTTACTCGCGTTCTGTTATATTTACAGTGAGCGTTAACCATCTGAGCTACCACGGCTCTTGCCTCAATGTGCGTTCATGAAATTTGGCGGCTGGGATTCATCCGCACAATTCCTCAGAGCACTGCCCGTGGTAGGTGCAAAAGACAATGCAAAGAGATGCAACATCTCTTCAAGTCAAGATTTTGTTTTTAATCCGACTAATGTTTACGTTAAATTAATATTCGGTGCATGTCGTTCACTCTGATTCTTACCTGAACTTTAACTATCGGTATTGATGAATTGATCTCATTCATGAATTAATTTACACGGAACTCGCGATTCCTACATGTATTTGTCCGTGTTTTTCATTTACCATCTTAATCTTTGAGCATAGGCGAATAAAATCTTCGTAATATTTATAAATACGAGCTGTGCAAAATAGAAAAGAAACGTGACAAAGAAAAAAGTCACACAAAAGATTCGCAGAAGCATTTTAATTATAAATTCACAAAAGGGAGTTGTGATACGTTGTGTGACAATCCCTGGGAATATTTCTCTTTCAAATACGCATTAAGTAATATACATATAATATGCAAAGTTTTTTGTTAAAGGTACCAAATGCTGGCGGTGTAAGAGATTACATTATACGATATCGTTCGCATCGTAAAAGCGAAACTTCCTCTTTAATGATAGGATAATTAGTTATGTTATTAAATAATGATAATTATAATTTTTATTGTGGTAATAGTTTTATGTCTTAATGAATTTTAACCTCCAGACCTCATTATCGGTCACGGTGGCCAGCCTCAACGGAGACTAGTTATCTGCAAGGGAAACGATTATAGTGCCCAAGCGTATGCGCAAGCACAGATGCACTCTCTATTCCCTCACCCTCACAGTCCGATGTAACGGCAATCCGACACGACCGGAGGGAGATCAGGCGCAGGGCTAATGGATTTACGTGCTTTCCGAGGCACTGCCAACTTTCTGACCCCGGGCTCATTTGAAAAATTTGATATTTTATTTTCAATCCTAAAACAGTATTTGCGTGAAAAGGATTTTATGATTTTTTTTTTATTACCTTTGCATAATCGGGAAAAAAGGCTAGTTCATTCAGTGCCGGGTAAACATAGCATTTGCTCATTTATGATGCGCACATCAAATTGATATAATTCACTAGCATCAGTGTTTCCGCCTGACTGAAACGTAGGCATCTTAAAGAGAAGAGTGAATCAAGATAACAACCCGTATTGTTTGTTAGTTACTGCCTTCGGAGGTACAGTACGTGCCGTAGCGCCACTATACCATATTATCGAGTGATAATCGTAAGAAGTGACAAAGGGAAACGAGAACAGGATGTGCAGTTTCACCTTTCTTATAACAATCCAATAATATTAATTTAAAAAAAAATACTGTTGCATTGATTTCAATTCTCTTTCGAATAAGGCAATCTAGGAAGGAGATTTACGTTCAGCAGTGGACCTTTGCTGTAAAATAGATGGCTAGCGTAGTTTTTTAACTTTTTTGTTATTGCAAAGATGCTGCTTGTTTTTTTATAGGATGGGGTGACAAACGAGCACACAGTCCACCTGATGGGAAGTGGTTGCTGGGGCCCATAGACATCTATCCTCGATTACGAATCAAAATGCAGATGCGTTGTCAACTATGAGGACTTAAGATGGAATGCCTCGTTTCCAGTGAAAAGGGTCTCCGGTTCTCTACACTCATCAAAACACAAACAGTCAAATAGTAGCTTAATGCTGCTATTAACTACTAGAATTTAATTTAAAAAAAGATCAAAATTATTAATTATTAGTGAAATTTAAAAGTGCACTCTCTGAAACTGGAACCAAATATGTGATATATTACTGCTTAGAAGCAGATGAAAGAGTACCTACTCTTAGACAGAACTAAAGCGATACTTTTATACAAGGTGGTTGAAAAGAAACTCCCTATCCTTATTTGGTTGTAAACTTTACCAGCTTTAGCCAAATTCATGTAATCTTATGCAATTTTTTTCTATCTAGATTGAGAATTAGGTAAAACATCATAAAATGGCTCAAGGGAGATTGTCAATGCAAGAGCGAGCGCAAATTTCCTCTCACTATGAAGTGTGGCAATCAATAGTGGAAGTGCTAAGGTGGTAGCGGAACATCAACGGACCTCATGCTGTTTTGAATCCAAAAACCATTAAAACTGTCATTCAAAGTTGATGAAAACTGGATCAATGGCAGATAGTAAAAGAACCAGCCGTCCTTCAATATCAAGATCAGAAGAAAATATTAAAATTGTTCGAAAGATGTTCACAAGAAGCCCCTACAAGTCAACACGTCAAGCAGCTCGTGAGAGCGAACTTACACGGCACACTGCAATGACAGCCATGAAGTCTCTCAGCTTTCGTCCTTAGAAGCCACATTACCGCAATGAAATAAATCCAGAGGACTATGATCGCCGGACGGAATAAGGAGAGATTATGCTTGGATGGCATGGCGTTTGGACCGAGCAATTTTTCATGTTGAGGGTTTTGTTAATGTGTGTGTTTGTGTGTGTATGTGTGTGTGTGTGTGTGTGTCATAACTGTCATTATTGGGCTGAGTTTAACCCCAAAATAACTGTTCAGAAAATGCAAAACCGTTCTAAGGTAACAGTTTGGTGTGGTATGACATCAAGACAAGTTATTGGCCCTTTTCTTTTGAGGGAAGCAATGAAAGGAGAGCGCTATCTCAACATGCTGGAAAAAAGAGTTTGGTCAGCTTTGTCAATCACAGTTCGCGCGAATGTCCGACAGTGGCTGGATAACCGCTTCCCAGGGCGTTGGTTAAGTCGTCGTGGACAACACGAATGGCCTTCTCGTAGCGCGGACCTCACGCCTTGCGATTTTTTCCTGTGGGGTTGGGCAAAGGATGAAGTCTATCGCTCAAAACCTCGCACTCTTAATGAACTTGAAGTAAGAATTTAGCAAGTGCTAGCAAATGTACCTCAACACTTTTTACAAAAGTCCATAGCAGATATTCCAAGACGTTGGCAAAAACTGGTAGAAAATGCGGGCACTTGTATTGAATTCTGAATTTTTCTGATATTTTTTATAACTCACATTGTACAGTTTTATTTGCTTAGTGGTTTGAAAAATTAATGTAAAAAATTAAAATCTTATAACCAAATAAATATAGGGAGTTTCTTTTCAACCACCCGGTAGATGCCATACACAATCCAGTTTACCGTCAAGTTTGCAGTGCGCTTGAAGTGGCGTTCAGTTTGCAGTACATCCATATAGACCACTCACGTTCAAGTTCACCGTGAAGTTTGCATGATGCCGCACAAGTTGAAATCATGGCGTCTCTCGTTTATTGCTCCGACTAACGTCATGCATGCTTGATCACTAGTACACGCGTTCAAGTTTACAGAGACGCTGCAAGTTTGATCATCGGCAGAATCTAAATTCAATTTTTGATTCAAGTAGACTTGTCATGCAAACTGTCAAGCCATACACCATCAAGTATACCGGACGCCGCTTCAAGCACGCTGCAAACTGGACGGTAAACCAGATCGTGTATTATGGCATCCATAATTAAAGGCAACGGTGAATTCGATCTTAGTTTTCAAAAGCACGTACTTATCTCGATACTTACGAGGACAGATAAAGAAATTTTTGGCTAACAATAATCGTTACAACAGATAAGTGCTGTAGTACATTGCCAAGCAACGTTGCCTTTGCCCTTTCGTAGACAAAAAAAAATCAAGTAATATTAATCAGTCCGTAATGTGCGAGTAGGTGTAAGCTTTACTTTCTGTGTTTGCTGAGTGTCGCAATGGTATAGTAATGAACGCCGCTTCCTATTTCTGTGACAGATCAAGCATGCAATTAGGAACGATAATTGTATACTATGATATTTCCTTTTACATTTGCTTACGAGTGTCGTTATTTAACAACCGTTTGGTGCAAGTACCTATATTAGATTTGTTAAGACCGGTTGTAAATTTTATATGTTTTCAAGTATTTAAATCGGAAAGTTATTTATACGGGCTAGAGCAACGCTGGAGCTACATTTTGGCTGTAGCACGAGTAGGTTAGCTCCGAGAGCAAACCACACTCGCACAGGCAAAAAGTGTAAAATAGCAACGTAATGCTGCGGTATTTTGTATAGTGAGTGGATACCCTTTTTACAGGAAACGAGGCACATCATCTTAGTCCTCATGGGGACAATGCATCCGCATTTTTATTCTTAATTAGGGATAAATCTAGCGTCCACTTACTGTGGAATGTTTGTTCGTTTGTCACCTTTATTATAAAATTAAGTTAATGGTAAAATAGAAATTTTAGATTTTGATAACTCAAGAACTATATCAAACATAATATAAAACTTTTTATAACAACTTTATTCATGAAGTTTGGGATTTTAAATATTCAATGGGGCGTTTTTAGCCTAGCAAAATTGTAAGTGTAAAAATCTAGTAAATGTACATTATAAAACTTTTGAGTTACGGGGAAATCAGAACCAGCTTGAAATGGTTTGTGATACACACGCTGCCAGTGTGTCACCATTTTTTCAAACTGGGTTGACACATTATGTTTGTCTACATTTTAACCAGTTCACAAAGTTGCCTTTTATGTTTTCCTCGATTTATGAGAAGAAAATTCACTTTTCTAATAACTAGCAAAAAAAATACGTAATAAAATTATTGACAATAATTCGGAAGTACCTACTTAATTTTTTTATAAAACAAATGAAAATTTAAGACATGTACTATTTGAGCTAATTTTTAACATGTCTCTTCGCACAATAATGTTTTAGTGTGGTAGAGCCATGCTGCAGTGTATTATAGCTGAGTACGAATGGATCGATTCGACCAGGGAAGGTCCACGTTCTCACAAGATACCAGCGAAATAGCAGCATAATGCCGCTATGCTTCGCAAGGAAATGCCTTTTTACTGATAATGAAATATTCCATCTTAGTCCTCAGGAGTGATGCCAAACGAGTACACAGTCTCATTTTGGATGATGCAGCCAAAAGAAAACTATTTCATCCTTAATTAGGAATCGAAACCCAGAAGAGTTGTCAGCCCTAACAATTTATATAAACTGCATCGTTACTAGCACAAAAGTAGTTCTGAATTTAATGCATATTTCACAAAATCGTCACTTAATTTGATGATGAAACGCATTCTGTTCTACCCATTGACATTTTTGTTTTATAATAATCCTTTGAACTATCGCGGTTATTTCTGTTTGACTGCGAATATCTTCATTGTTGATTCTTTAAGTATAACACAAAATATAGCAAAGCTATCTTTATCGCTTACTGAGTCATTTTTAGCTCTTTATCCGTATAAATATAAGAGTAACTCTATTCCTAGATAAGTATATAAGTCCTAGATTGTAGCTTGATCAATTTGATTTTTATATATCTTATTTTATTTGTTCACATTAAAAATAACACTAAATAATTTTTGCACTTTATTATAAAGCACCGAGACTGCTTTATTATTCATAAGATCTTTTAATGGTTGTTTGCCAAATTAAGTAATATAACTATTATTTGATAATATAGTCATTTACGTGCGTTGATCACAAACGCATTCTGATACAAGGTCGATGTTTCTGACCGTTACTATCCAATAACCGATTTTAATAAATATATTAAGCCATATAGGTATGACGTTGTTATGATTGAATATTTAAATACAGTTTTAGTATAGCATATTGATATGACCCGGACAGTTGTGAGAATTTCTTTCGTAATAGAGAACGAAGCGTTTTTTTTTAATTTTACTGCACATCTAGTAGCAATCTACTGACGAGATTATGCCGATTAATTTTTTTTTATATGTATTTTTTAATTTTTTTAAAGAAAGAAATTTTAAAAGAATTTTGTACTATTTTAAAGATGAAGATATAATGCGTAATTTGTTTCGTATATTATACAGACTTAGGTCTGACTTAGGTTAGACTTAGGTCTTAGGTAGGTATTTTAGAATATCAGGAGACGAAATATGAAGACGGCTAATCCAGCGCGGAAGTTGCAAAAAATATATCCCTCAAAATATCGCCCTAAAGCTACATCAATTTTTTTAACGAAGTAAACGCTTCGTTCTCTGTTACGATATATAACGAAACGTTTATTGAATTTAAGCTTAACAGCTGATACCTGATTCCTAAACTCTTAAATCCAGATTTTTCGCACCTCTGGCTGTAAAAGCAGAGGTGCGAAAAAATTGGCACTATGATTTTTAATCTGTCTGCCAAGCGTGATATTATTCACAAATATTTTCTACTACGTGAGAAGCTCATGTCATGTAGTCAATTGCTACCTAATGAAAAAGAAGAAGGACGTTTAAAACTGGATGTTAAAGTTACAAATAACTACTAGTTTGGTTACTTCACCGTTTGATAACATCTTGCAATAATATTTCAATCCGCTACATTGGAGCGTAACATGCACATTGTTTTTTCGGTTGACATAACTCAATCCCAACGTAATATTACGCAATGAGCTCTTTTATATTCATTAAACTATTCGTGTATCTTTATTGACTTTTAACACGATATATTTTATTTATTTATTTACACACACAGAAACATTTTTAACAGCATTCAAGTTGCAAACACCTGATTGTAAATGGCCATTGCAGCCCATAGACCTTTTTTATGGAATAAGAGTGACAAAAGAGCACACAGTCCACCTGCTGATAAGTGGATGCTGTGGCCCATATGTACATCTGTATTTTATCTTCGACTAAGAATCAAAATGCAATTGTGTCACCACTGAGGACTAACGCTCCGGTTCTCTACACTCACCATACAAAACACAGCAGCATTGAGCTGCTATTTAACGTTTCTCACCATACAAAACACAGCAGCATTGAGCTGCTATTCTGTGAGAGCGTTGTCCTTTCACGATCGAGTCAACCCATCCATGGTACATAATATAGCTGGCGCGTGGCTCTACCACGTTTACAAACCTGCGACTAACTTCAAATAAAAAAGTCTACAGATGCGTTGTCACCTCTGAGGACTAAGATGGAATGCTTTATAACTTGTATTTATACTGTCTCCCTAAACCCATCAGACTGAAACACAACAGCGCATGCCATTTGGTGCCAGAAAAAAAAAATAGCTTTAGCGATACCTACCTAGTCAGACTGTAGGAAAAGTAAGGAATTTCTACCATCCAAATTTCAAAAACATTGTATACCTTTTAACATTTCATTTTTTAAATACGAAGATTT
>DWHP01004657.1:0-12433 GCA_018247895.1 Parnassius honrathi
TTTATGACATTGGGACCTCAAACATCTCTGTCCCCCCCCCCCCGTGACCACGGGTGCTGTAAAGCACCCGAAACCTCGGGAATTGAAAATAAGTTAAAATAGTCAGTTAAACGCGATAAAATTCGTAAATATAGTTTTATTCAATGTGTAGTGTTCGCGTAATATTAAGAAATCAATCTCAAATACATCTCAAAGTAATAAAACACTGCCGTTTCTAACCCGTCTCCTAAGTGTGGTAGCTATGGCAAATATCCCCTATGAGACAGTCTTGAGTGTATATCCTATATTTGTACATTGCTACGCAAAAAGGATCTAACCTACAAAAGAATTTAAAAAAATTAAAAATGTTTATTTCAATTACACAATGTTTTCACATACATGATTTGGAGAACACCTTTTAAGCAAGGAGATGCTTGTGTTAGGTGACTCCACTCTTCCACTTAACATAGAATACTTTTTAAACATTAACGTTTGAAGTCTTCTAGAAGTTTCCTTGTATGAGGGTATTTTTATAATAAAAAGTTAAGTATCAGCTTCTAGTTATAATGACTCCCTTTCTAACTAACTGACTAAGATTTTGTAAAAATTTCTCTTATTCTATCAAGGAGTAGATCTTAAATCCTTTTTTTTTTTAATATATGACTAATTTTTAACCCGAACGGTTGGATCCTTTTCGCGTAACTACGTCCATTTAACAGTAGACTTTGAGCAGTCTGTAATATATTACGACTAGAACTCGCCCCGGCTTCGCACGGGTGATTTCTGGATATCGACAACAGCGCCATCTACCGAGTCGAACCTGAGCCATCCAGGGACCCGTTTAAACACACAAAGAAGCTAATCAAACACGGACGAGCCCTTTTTGAGTTTAAGCTAAACTAACGGACAGCAATTGTTTCTCATATGTAACGGTGATGACGACATAGCCAAAACTATTTTAGCATATTTAACAGGTAACAAAAGTTTTAAACACAAACTCCACATCAGTTATTACCGATGCAATTTGTAGTCACAATTAGAAATAAATTTCGTAACTGACGCATAGCAAAGGTATGCTCGTGGCTCAACTTGATAGCCCGGTAGGTACGCACAGACCGCAGATAACTAATTGTTTTGACTGAAGAAAACAATGCAGTCAAAGATATTATTTTCCCGTATTTTCGAGGTATCTGATAAGGAAACAATAGGTTTATAAATAACTTTTTCATTATGATGGAGTATTATAGCATAGAATATGTATACAATTTGTCATTGCAGTAATTCTCATTAGTTTTGTTTATCATTTAATGTTCTTTAAATAAACAAAGATGATAATAAAAGTGTTACATCTGTGCTTATCCATATAAAGTAAATACTCTCATAAAAAGAACTCCTGTAACGAAAAACTCCATACAACGTAGAATAATAAGTTGATCCATTCTGCATAACGCTGTTGCTGTGGCCCATAGACATCTACTTCTATTCTCGATTAAGAATCAAAACACAGATGCGTTGTCACCCCCGAGGACTAAGATGGAATGCCTCGTTTCCAGTAAAGAAAGATCTCCGGATCTCTATACTCACCATACGAAACACAGCAGTATTAAGCTGCTATTTTATGGTGGTATTCTGTCAGAGCGTGGTCCACCTGTCGAGCCGACAAATTCGTGCTACACCCATAATAATATATAGCTGCAGTGTGGCTCTACCACGTATGAATATGTTTAAATCATATTGTATGAATTTCAATAAGTAAATAATAAATAGATTTTCTTTAAAATTATTTCTGAGATGCTGAAATTTTCTCTCAGGTATACACATACATATGTATAAATATTTATTATATTTTAGTAACTTTATTAACTGACCGATAACTGACTGAGGACTAAGTTGGAATGCAGTAAAAAGGGTCACCAGTATTGTACACTCACCATACGAAACACAGCAGTATTAAGGTGCTATTTTACGTTGATATTCTGTGACAGCGTGGTCCTGCCCCGATCGAGCCGACTCATTCGAGCTACAACCATAATATAGCTGAACAGTAACTCTGCCGCGTATTTTGAAGAGGCCTTTGATGGTGAGTGGATACTGTGGCCCATAAACATCTACTTCTATACTTGATTAGGAATGAAAATGTAGGCGTGTTGTCGTCCCTGAGCACTACGATCGAATGACTCATTCGCAGTAAAAACGGTCTCCGGTTCTCTAACTTGCTATACGAAACACAGCAGCTTTAAACTGCTATTTCACCCTGGTGTTCTGTGAGAGCGCGGTCCTACCCGGTCCAGCCGACCCAGTAATACAGCTGCAGCGTGGCTCTGCCACTTCTACTTAACATCAGATGGACAGTATGCTCCCTTGTCACCCACATTTTATTTAAAAAATCAACCCTAGAGGACATTATTACACTAAAAGACAGACTAGCTATTGTTTCCTTTCGACAATCGATATATTGTGATACGTGCTCCGCGTTCTTATAAGTTTTAGTATTTACTGTTACTTTTAAGTAATATATATTTATAATGTCATGAAATATATTCTATGGAATAAAACGTTAATACGTTCTCGTTTCGCAATTGCTCACTTGTCTGAGTCTTGACCTCCTTAGGTTTTTGTTCATTTTTCAAATCAAACGCACGCCCTAAAGATTGATGACAGACAATCAGAAAAATAACAATCTTTAAGACTAATAACAATTTTTATTCTTCAAGGATAAGATTCAGTTTAGGTCCATGCGTTATTGACTCCCTCCTTAAGCTCAAGTCGAAGCGGGAATGCCAATAAAATGAAGGAATGTTATTCTCTGAATACATGATGTGTTGTGTTGCTTCAGACGCACCGTTGTTGGGATGTTGCGTCGTTCAATTTGTTTTTTTTTTTAATTTCACTTTTATGTTTGCAGCGCGCAAGAACGTTAATAAACTTATGTCATTGCTGTAGTTGCACAGCACAAAAGAAGCTTAAATTATAACTTGCCAATCTGGAATTGATTTGATGCAAATAAAATTAAAGAGAAATTATTAGATAGTAACTTTTACCTTCGTTTTTCGTGTTAACTTTTATTTTTCTGTCGAAAAGCTTTTTTTGTATAGAATAAAGGTGACGAACGAGCATACAGTCACTGATGGTAAGGGGGTGCTGTGGCCCATAGACATCTACATTTATCCTCGATTGAGAATCAAAACGCAGATGCGTTGTCACCCCTGAGGATTAAGATGAAGTGCCTCGTTTCCAGTAAAAAGCATCTCCGGGTCTCTACCCTCATTATACGAAACACGGGAACATTAAGCTGCTATTTTACGCTGGTATTCTGTGAGAGTGTGGTCCGTCCCCGGTCTAGCCGACCCTCTGCTACTATACAGAGCTAGATTTTATAAATCTGGGATTAATTTGGTTCAAATAAAAATGAGAAATTATTAGTTATTAACTATATTAAATTTTACCTTAGGTTAACTTTTATTTTTATGTGAAAAGCTATCTTATGTATAACATTAGCGCAAGACATAACTGTAAAATTTAGTCTAAGTCTTGGCCTATCACGTGGGACTGACAAACAAATATCCAAACATTTTTATAATATTTTGGCGTCTAAGGCGCAGATATCTATAGTTACTTATAATACGTTTTATGCTTACCCCGTGTCTCATTTTGAGATACTAAAGCACCAATATAGTACGGTAATATCAGCCTTTCTTGGACATAATCTTCATTACTTTTAATTCAAATCGTAAACTGATCCTGGTTACTTACTTATTTACACCTTTAACTATATTCATATTAGTTTAAAAATATTTCAACGGTTCACACTAACCGGTTGATGTCACTCTTAATTCTATTTATTACGTCAGTGTGACCACTGCGTTAAAATTATATACAGAGGTGACCTCATAGGGAATGTTGAATGCTGTGCAATACTCTGAAACAACTTTTATGTTTTCGCTTTACGGTTTATTTTTGAACGTCTGTTTAATTTGGAATGAAAATATTGAGAAGTAAACTTTATGGTCAAGGTCGTGAAGAGGCAATTGCTTTGTAGAGTTGTTATAATTTTAAATTATGGTGCTATATTTAAATAAGTTAAGGGCAACATAATGCAATATAGAGGTGTTTTTCTTGTTGGGAACATAAACTAAAGTGGATCATAATGAGGAGTGCGCTTAATTAGATATATGGCAAAATACAAAATCATTATTATATTTATTGAAAATTATTTAATTAAATATGATTGTGTGCGTGCGTATGTTGCAGGCTGATGAGGCAGAGAAAGGAAAGCGCAAAGATTATAGATATGCTACTAACTTAATGATTTCTTATATTTACGCGAACACTACTTTTACGGATTTTATCGCGTTTAATTTATATGATTTTTAATCCCCGGCGTTTCGGTTGCTTTTCAGCACTCATGTTCACGGGGGACTGAGGTGATTGGCTTCCCGATGTCAGTGTTTGCCCGGAGTTCAGCTTTTACCACCGTAAATAATACTACCGACTTGTTGTTGGTTCCATTTTTGGAGTTTATTGGAGTTTACTCCTTAAAAGTCGTTTCATATATAGCGCACGATATGAAAAACAGATGGGTTTTGAAATTAAGCGTTAACAAAAAGTGAAGACGTTATGGTTGTCCACTGCGCGACATACTCCCGCATCTCAGCGTGAAGTGAATAATGTAATATAAGACATATATTCTTTATGTAATATGATTTATGTTATTTTATTTTACCATATCAATATGAAAAATATATGGGTTTATTTACCTTCTTTGCCTATTGTATATATATGTTAAGACAAACGTTTTTTATAAACTCCGGTCACGCATCGGAGCTGACTCGCACTCTTTTTTTTAATTTATCACTTACTTTTTTAGATTATTATAATCTATTATTGCAAATTTACATATAATGATTTAGTACACCATATATTATGCATTTAATTTCTTATTGTAATTTATTCGGTCATTTATCATTAACAACGAAAATATGTTCAATTGTTCGCTAATAATGGACAACGTTTTGCAACAATGAGGACGTGTGGTTATTGTAACACCGCGGTGTGGTCTCAATATAACTCATTCATAAAATCACGCCCATTGTACGTTGCGAGGTAAGCAGAAATGACAATTGAAAAAAAAAACTCATTTTACATTCGTATTCGGGTTGTGCGAGCAATTAAAACCCATCGTCGACGACGTGACTCTCTCAATGATTGTTTCTTAGTTTAGTTTAAAATATTGTATTTTGTTTAATTTATTTCCTTATTTTACAAAACAAAATCCACAGGTCTTTTTAAAACCACGTGCTAGAGCCGCGCTGCAGCTTAATTATTGTAGAACGAATGGATCGGCCGTCCCGTGTAGGACCACGCTCTCATAGAATACCAGCGTAAAATAGCAACTTAAAGCTGATGTATTTTGTATGGTGAGTGTAGGGAACCGCAGACGCGTTGTACTAGAAACGAGGTCCACAGCAACCACTTAACATCAGGTGGACTTTGTGGTCATTTGTCACCCTTTCCTATAAAAAAATGTTAGTTTCATTATCCACTAACCCCCAGATGGATTATGTGCTCGATGTCACATCCAAATCTGTAAAGAAATTTATCTGTCTCTCTGTACCCGCGAAACGGCGGCTGTTGCTAATTGGGTTCCCGTGGCCCTGCTCATGCGAGGTTGAGGAGTAATGTCATGAGGCTTCAGTCCGACATAGCCCGTCCTTGCAACCGCTTAGCAGGTATACGTAGGCATTTTCCCATGGAAACAAAGGACTGTGTAATATGAAATAATGCTTCAATTTGTTGAAACTTCGTATTTTTATGTTCAAACAAAAATAAAAAATAAATTGGCTTCTTCTAAATAAAGACAGGTTTAGATAAGAAATAATATATTGAGTTAGAATGTTATTAAGTTTTATGGAAGTTTCTTGGAATGTGCGCTAAGATGAATACCGGTTTCCATTGGTTATGCAGATTACTAAAAGCTAAGTTTTATACTTCACAACTACACCATGCTGTACATTTATATACATACATATTATACAGACGAAACAGATAATACTCGTTAACTTATTTACCTTCAAGCATTCATGTGTGATAAATTGTAAGCAATAAACAAGGCTAGAGAGAAGAGTTAAAGGATGTTAAACAAACTTTCAGAAATTCTCAAACACTGCATGTAGGGATAATTTTGTTATATATGGATAAAAATTTTTATGTCTTGAATTTTTTTTTAAATTACTCAGACATACATTTTTCTTTAAGGTGTTTTCCCTTACCGCTGAGTACGTAAAAATTGAATACATAATTTTTTTATTAATTAGTTATTGATTGTATCAAGGAACTTTTTACTTCTTTCGGAGCATATACCTACCTATATATTTTTTGTCAAAATCTTAAATCATTAAATCATCAATAAATCAATATCAGTTATCACTTTATAAATGGGTTTAAAATAAAAATCGATTAAAAACTGCAAACAATAAAAACTAATTGTATTTTAACTTCCGCTATGCTGTTATGGGCTTATTCGTATGTTCGAAGGTCGAACGGTCGCGTAAGGTGTCTAATCCAATTAACCTAGTTATTTTGGCTTCGTGATATTTGGTTAAGACAATCAAAGTGATAATAAGTGTAGGTTGCGAAGGGTGCGACGAGGTTTGTCATCACTAGCCCGTATGAGGAAGTTCAAAGTGCGTGCGATGAAATCTGTATTTAAAGTATCTGCATCAGAAAGAGACTATCTAACATAACCCGACGGATCAGTGGGATGAAGTGGGAATAAGCTGTCTACTTCTGATCGATAGGGAAGTAAGATTCTTGAGTGGTTTAGATTACGACTATCATGAGAGACGACGTGATGAAAGAGGCAGCGCGTTGATAGATTTACACGTGATAGAGCCACGCTGCAGCTATAATATATTTATAGCAGGAATGGATCGGCTCGACCAGGGAAGTACCACGCACTCACAGATTACCAGCGTAAAATAGCAGTTTAACGCTGCTGTGTTTTGTATGGTGAGTGTAGAGAACCGGAGACCCGTTTTACCGGAAACGAGGTATTCCAGCTCAGGGATGACAACGCATCTGCATTTTGATTTTTAATTGAGAATAAATGTATTAGGTAGCACGTTCTCACTGAATATTAGCGTGAAATAGTTGTGTTAATCCAATTATCCTAGTTATTTTGGCTTCGTAATATTTAGTTAAGACTATCACAAGTGATTATAAGGGACGATTAGTAAACATTGAGTAATTTAAGCCGACACATCCCGCATTCGAACCTACTTCATCGCTTAAAGTGCGTACAGAAAAGGAGTAGAATAATTTGCCAGAATGTGTCTCCAAGGCGATGGTAAGCAGGCTTGTTTAGCGAAGTCGGTACGCTTCACGTTTTCAGCTGCGTCACCACTATCTGGTGGGATGATCAAACTATGGTAATATGCTTATGGTAGGCAGTATACTCCAAGGTCGACAATATTAAAGAGAGAGTCATGGTTCATGTAACATACATACAAAAAATATGCAATCGAAATGAGAACTTCTTCTTTTTTGAAGTCGGCTAACACTGTTTTTACTGAAAAGAGTTTCATATCACAACAGAATTTTCCCGTACCATGGAAGCGTTATTCATAAATTCTAATTAATAGAAAAAAATAGTACAAAATAAAATAAATGTACGTGGATAAATATCTAGATCATTTGTTACTTTAGTTTGTTGACCTAATTAAATACAAATACTTGTTCAGTGCATGATTCGAATCCGCGTCCCGCAAAACCGAAGCCAAAAAGTTAGTCACTGCATTACCAAGTTATAGTTTTAAACATTTTTATAAAAAAATACTAATATACCTTTAAAAGAAAGTTCAGGTGTTCAGTTTAATGAAATTGTTTGTCACCTTTTCTGAACAACTGAGGAGTCTTGTATAAGCATTACACCTTCTTAACCATTACGCTGCACAAGGTGCTAGTATGATTACAGACTGCAAGGCATTTCATCAGAGTCCCCGGAGATGATAAGCTAGTCCTCTTCTTGATTTGACGTTGAAAGCAGGTGACATCCACATACCATCAAGTGGACTATTTAACTATTTTGTCACTATAATAACATGAAAAAATTACCAAGCAGTAGGTATATAATGAGAGAAATATGCACCCGTGTGCATTTATTATAACTTATGTACCTATTACCTAGGTTGTTACACGAATTGGTTGCATTAGCATAACATGTAGATAGCCTTGATTCGTATTCAGGCCCTTGAGGTCGTCGACACCTATATTAATGCATGTTCGGTTGTTAAAACGATAGCTAAGAAAGCGTTTACCTGTTTTAATTAACTGCAAAAGGATGTCCATCCAATTTCCATTACTAAAATGTAAATAGTGATGTCATACAATTATGGCCTTACTCAGAAAAATCGTAGAAAGAAACAGGTAGGTATAGAGATAATTATTACTTAATTTAAGTAAACGATAACCCAGGATATAATTCTGTAGTAAACCTGTTAATTTTGAAAAATTTATAAATATAAAAATGAAGGTAATGCTACACTGGCCATTGTAAATGACGTCATAAATCGACGCCATACCGGTGATTCGTCGTTGGTGATACTGGAAACATTTCGGAACATTTCCTTTGATCTTAGGCACAGATTAAATGATGTTACTACGTACGATTTACGGGTACTTCCTCTAAAGCCGGGGTGAGGGGTGAGTGGAACTGAGTAAATAGCGCAAGTACATGTCTCTAGAGATGACTATATATCTGTGTCATTTGCTGGCCTCGTTCTTCAATGAACATTCCTCTAATGAACTTTTTTGTGCTTGTTTAGCCGCCACCAAACAGCAGTGTTCATGCCAAGACCCAGTAAGTTGTGAGGCGTTCCATCTTTGTCCTAGACAACGCATCCGTGGTCTTCTTTTTTTAACAAGCAACCGCCCCGGCATTTTTATTTATTTAGATAAAAAAATAAACAAAAGCCATTTATTTAAAAATATTAATCTTTTTTATAATCTCCAAATTTTTTGCATAAAATACGGCCCAGATCACACTTGGCACGAAATTCATCTATTCCTGATTTTGCCATTTTGAAGTTTATCCCCGACAGACACATACAGACAAAATTTAAAAATGTTTATTTATGTCCTAATTGCTAGCTAAAAAAAGGTCAATTTTATTTATGTATATAGATTGGCTGTCGGTGTCCATTAGCTGCGGTATTTAGTTGCAGACCATGAGGTGGACTGTAAGCTCGTTTTGTATCAATTTAAAACAATGCAGGATGCACAGCAAGCATGGAAAACTAGCATTTAAAAAAAAGAGATTGCGTAAAGGATTCGATGATTCCTATTAAATTGATTCATATTTATTTCAAGTTGTTATCAAGAAGATGCTGCTGTTCGTCCGTTTTATTATTTTTATTTATGTGTTATTTATATGTGTTGGTGTCGGTGACTAACGCCACCCATGAACAACTGTAACACCTCGCCAATTGCAGATGCATTGGCAGCCATTTAAAAAGGCATTTTTTGTAGGCACTTTTCTTGATGGTCGCTAAGTCGTATCGGAAGAAAACTTCTTGTAAATCGCATAGTAGTAGACCGCCAATCATTCATATAGTAAGGATGGTATCTCGAGTTCTGTCACGATGTGCGATGGTGAAATTGAGCGGCTGCTATTAGTCCGAACAATTCCTCTGAACACTCCCCGTGGTAAATACGATAGAATACGCAGAGATTTCGTTTCCCTCTATCGACCCTACGACACCCTCGGGGTGATTAGGATAGTAGGTTATTTTACGTTGCCACACACTTCAACTTGCTTATTCTAGAGTTGAATATATTTTTTTAATTTAATTTAAATGTATATGTTTGTGATTTTTCCGGACAACTTATGGACTTACAAAAAAACGTCCTTCTCCTTTTTAAATGGCCGAAAACGCTTTTTGAATCCTATATAAAAAATGTGTTTAAAAACTGCAGAGGTAGAAAGTTCGACTTGCAATCGAACTCATTGTTTTTCAAAACAACTATCTGTAATGTACTTAATGTATTACTTATTAGTAATACGTTAAATTTTATAGAAGGAAAACATATACAATCGCAGGTACATCGATATTTTCCAAGAATTCCGCTATAAAGTCCGGTCGTATTCAGGTTTCCTTGATTTTGTTATACGAAACCGGTTTGGAAGACCTAAAGTCACATAGGGTTATCTTTACCATGGAATGTTCGACGACAGCTCAGGAATGGTAACGAGACAATTTGAAATCCTACTACAATCGTTATCAAAAATCTGGCGAGGAATAACTTTTTTTTAATAGTCGATATTAATAATTCGTTCGTTCGTTAAGTTATTTGCAAACGAATTTTAATTACGGATATAGGTATCGTGACAATAACAAATCGCTGCAATTTATCCTGGAAGAATGGACTCGTGAATCTCTATCATGATGATGCAATTTATCCACTGGCACAAAATACCAGCGTAAAATGGAATCATCATCATCATCCTTATAGACCTGTGCAATTCCGATGCTGAACAAAAATTTCCCCCAAGAAATGCCATAAAGCACAGTCCCGAGTCATCAGCACCTAGTTCGGGACCAACCTAGTTCATGCCGTGTACAGGTACAAGGCTGCCTCTCTAGGACCATTCCGTCACTTCATATTATGTGATTCATGTATGTGATATGTAGGTTATATAAGGAAATATATTTTTATATAAGGTTTGCTAAAAAATAGTAAGTCATTAAGGCCCGGTTGACAAGCGTGACCATCGCGTTGCCGCTCGATGATGTAATGTGATGACCTTCAAAAGTAACGCGCTGTTTATTACATTTTATTACAATTCACTTGCAGTTATTTTAACTATTCTTTTTTGTCGTAGCAGTTTGTGTTGTGATGACTGCTCTGTTGGTCTAGTGGCCGTCACGCGATTGCTGATCATAAGTTCCCGGGTTGGAAACCCGTGTTAGGCCAACAAAATTATTTATTGAATTTTTCTGTCAAGAAATTCTCAGTAGCAGGCTAGAGTCAGAAAGTTGGCGGCGTTTCGCCCCTGTGCCTCAGAAAGTGCGTAAAATACGCGATCTCTCCCCAGCCACCTGCATCCATCGACTTCCTGCATGTCTTACCAGGTCGTCACTCCATCTAGTAGGGGGTCGCTCTACACTACGCCTACCGGACCGTGCTTTGTGGCATTACTTGGGGGAGGCCTATGATCAGCAGTGGACTTGTGAAGGGCTGTATTGATGATGATGATGATGATGAGCTATCGTATCACAGAGTTATACATGTGAACATGGCTGTTGTTTTTAAGTAATAAGAATGTGAACAATTAACCGAATGTCCAAATTACCCTCACGTACTATATTATACTTCATTCAATTGTACCATATATTATAGAAAAATAATATAGTACGAAAAATGTTTGTATCACTTATTCAACTGTCGCGCTTTTTTATATTAACTGTGTTTGTAAATCACGAATGTAAAATTGAAAGAAGAAAGAAAAAGAGCATGCATTAATTTAATTAAAAATTAATTGTTAATTTATTTTAATATGAATCTGAATTGCTCAGACCAATAATTATTTTAGGTAAGGTGGTTAGATCATTGATGGCCAAAGCAAGGAGCAATAATAAATACATATGGAAAAATACATAAAGATTAAAAATAATTGAGTACTTTTTTTTCTTGATTTCTCAAAAGTTCTATACGTTTGCATCTTTTTTTAGTAAAAATACCATATTTGTTAAAAAAATAGTTGGCAACTCTAGTTGTCATTAATGATTAAAAAGGAATGACATAGCCCATAAATATGCAGGCTCCTAGACAGAAGGGAAGGAAGGGAAAGATAATGTTTCTTACCGTTAATAACTCAAAATTATGAAAAACTAAGGTTAGCCATGACGTGGCAATATATGTGGGCGATCTATTCAGCTGTGGGATTTTATAGGCTGTTAGTCTAATGGTCGATGGTTTTATAACCGCAAAAAGCAAAATTTGAAGCGAATAATGTTTTTACATATTTCTGTGTTAGAGTAACTGGTCGTCGAGTTCAATTAACCATCTAGATTATTTCCACAACGGCGATCGAAAACAACATCAAGGTCTCAAGTCTCAAGGTCGTTTCAAGCGTGCGTTTATGTTTGCGAATTCTATGTAAGGTGAAACGAATGATGCATTGTGGGATAGGTTTTTGGAATTTTAACGAGGTTATTCAGCCAGACGTTATTTTCTCAAAAATCGCTTGAGGGAAAGAGGGGTAAAAACTTTAAGTAAGTATCTAAATTAATGAGGTAGGTGCTCTCTTAGGCTGAGATCTGCAGACAGTACCTTGACTTTGATCAGACTTTACTTACAAAAAACTGAGCTGAGTATGTGCTTAACATAATCTTGGATTCTGAATATATTGTTGTATCGCGTTAATATTAATCTAAGCCAATAAAATTATAATAAT
>DWHP01004658.1:0-12433 GCA_018247895.1 Parnassius honrathi
GTACAATGACCTGAGAGTTCAAAGTAATGACATTTTTACGACTTTGATGCTACCACATCCAACGGCATGTTTGCGGCCGCGAATGCCCATGATTTTTAAGTAATTATGAGGAAAAAATTCTGTCTGGATGATGCTGCGACCACAGGGGAGTACCGGTGGAGTTAAGGATAATAGGAAAGAATGAATTCAGTCGTCTTTGGTCGCCTCATCGATTTACACGTTAAAAGACGAGTATCACGATGAGTCGATCAAATTAACAATCACTTAATATTATTTTACATTTTAATTTACTACTAACATTGATGTAAGCCCCATACTAACAAAAAATAAGCAAACAGCCTGACAATAAACAGTTATTAAGTAAATTAGCTCCTGTCCACTATATGTTATTCTATTCAGGCAATATTTATAGGTACTTGACCCACGAGTGCTTTTTTACAACAGTGCCTGTGCTTTTATTTCTATCTTTTACAATCCATAACCTTAAATAACATTAAACTCACAATTCGCGATATATTTAAACAAAACAAAGCTTTTTATAACATAACATAAAACAGAACAAAACATGAGGTCATATAATCACATAGAATTGTAGAGCGTGCAACGTTGTTACGAATTTTTATTTTAATACACATAGGCCCTTTATGAGTTGCTTACAAGTTTAAGAATAAAAAAATAATCAATTTGTACAGTACTTCAGGATAAATATTGTGCAACGGATAACTTCGTGTTTCCGAATATTAGCGATCGCATCGAGATGCTTTATAATAAAGAGCTGATCTTACCAAATTATTATTCCCAAATTATCAGTATTGTAAGATTCCTATAACTCAAGTACAATTGGTTGATGAAGAGGTGCTAATAAAGATATTTTGATTATAAGTACAAGCACATCGTTTAAATAAAAAACAGAACTTAAAAATCTCACTTTGAAAAACCATACACAGTGGTATTTACAAGAGTTACGTTTTCTCTTCATTCAATCCATTGGGGGCCATACACCTTTAGTTTTATCTATGCGATAAAACTGTGCAGTCGAATCGTATGTCACTATAGCCCACACACATGTATGTAAAACTGTGCAGTTTATTCATCTCGCTCCGCGATGCCATCGAGAGAGACGCATAAGGTATTGTTGCATTATTGTTAATAAAAAAAAAAGAAGCAGCAAAATCAGGAGGCGGATAATCTGGTGTAAATATTGGACAAAGAAAAGAGAAGCTCATTCTCATATAAATTTGTTAAAGGAATTAAATACCGCCAAACTGTCCAGTTTTGCCAATGTTGTATACTTTGCTCGCTATGCCAATTTTAAGGTCAATCGTAAATTTAAAAAATACTATTTGATTTAGGTTGATTTGCTTTGTTTTAAATAAATGTAGATTATATTTCTGGCCATACTAGGAATGGTTCTTATAATTGTACATTTGATTACACTCAGTTGCTTATCAGAACCAGTCAAAGTGCACGTGTGTTCTGATGCGGGTCAATTTAGCTTCAGTGTTTCTTGGTATGCTGCTCAATGGCGAAAACAAAGGTCAGTTTATCTCGTTACATGTTCTAGAAAAGAGTTTCTAGATTTTTTTCTTGTTTATTCTTTCCTCTTAGTATTTTAAATAGAGAATGATGACAATGGGCAAAACAAGCCACATAAGTTGCGTCTCCCGGTTGTTAATTTTGCCCACCCAAAAAAGTGTACTAGGGTTGTCACTTTCTTATTACCCGACAGCCTGAGGAGAAGTGATGTTTGTGAGCTCCTGTGTAGCCTCCTGTAGCTTAAACAGTTTGGCGATTTTAATGTTGAGGAATTTTTGCCTCAATGTTCGGAGTGTCTTCATGTTGGCTGCATGCTGTGGTTCATATTAATGTGTTAATTGTAAAAAAAAAATTCAGCGCCCTTTACATGCAGTTTAGTTCAAATTAATTACAACAACAAAAAAAAAACAATAATTAAAATTGGAAGGTTGGACGGTACGTTTCCAAGAGACTAGCATATTCTTTTAAGAATCGATAGCGACACGTCCTTTTTTTGCTGTGTATAGTAACGCCAATAATCGAAAAGCAAAGCACTTTTATGAGAAAAGGCGAAAACTGAGCGCTTGGCACACACGTTATGCTTATCGGCACAGGTTCCTGCGACTCCGTTTTATCTATTCAAATTTTCATACTACTCCGTACTGTTTTAAGAAATCGCAAAAACTGTAGTTTTCATCGCACACACGTTTCGACTATCGGTGCAGTTTAAGCGGTACAGTGCAATCGTAACGATTTCTCGTAACGTGTGCACCATCCATTAGTCATAACCGACTCATTTGCTGCGCTCCTCGCACTTGCAACTAATTGCAGTTCTTAGAAATTATATTGACATTTATTCCTTTGTTATAAAGTTGAAATTACGAGTGCGTTTACAGACCAATATCCGTTCGGCAATCGTTTTTGTAATAATGTATAACACGATTGTTTCCGATATTTCCCGATGTACCTACAATGTTTATTCCGAAGAACTGTAATATCCTCATAAAAATAAGCCCATGTCAAATTCTATCGCCTAAGAAAGTTAATATAACATATTCCGTATAATAACTTCTAATAGAAACTCGACTATCAAAGCGTTTATAAAATGTGTTCAGTGTCAGACGAGTATTAAACTTTTTTTACATAAAAAGCAATTTTATTGCTTACAAAATACGTCATATTATTTGTACAAGCGTTATTGCAGTTTAGATATGCATTATTATTATTATTAGTAAATAAATATAAATTATTAAGATCTTGGTTTACATGTATCGTAAAGGCACTGTTAAGCTAATTTAAACGAGGACACAAACAGCAATAATTAATTCTTTAAGAGATTTTAAGCAGGAAGATAAAAATAAGTATTTATAATTTTTTCCTTAATAGTCCTATATAATATGCAATAGGTGTTCAATATATTCGATAATAGGTCAATAATGGGGTAAGTTCTGTTCGTATTAGATAAAAAATATTAATTAGTTTATTTTTTATCTATGTTTATTTTTTAACTATCATTAATAACCATAAACAAAAAATAGCGTCTTTTCAGCACTAATAACAAATATTGTTCGCGTTTCCCGCTCAAATAATTATAATAATGGTACCTTTTTAAAATAAATACCTACATATTAAACAATCATTCTAAATCAACAGTCAAACATCTTGATTCATTACCAGTATGCGGGGTAGAGGGTAGAGTTACATACATGGGGGAGAAGATGAAAGCGTTTAGCTGTAAGCCGTAAATAACAGTTCAAAAACCTTTCAAAATGGCGCTAGTGTAGATACACAGTATGGTATAAATGTAGCAGTCGTGAAGGATTGAAGTGTGTAGAGTTAAAAAAATATATTTTGCTGTATAGAGTAGTAAGTTACAGTAGGTACAATATACACAACTTCAACTATTCACGTAATTCAAAAATATTTTTTTTAAATATAACCTAAAATAACTGATGGAGAGTGATTTTATTTTTGTGAACGTCAAAAAACTTTTAGTAAGTTTTTAATGTGAATCGTTATAAATTTTTTTTAAAATAGTCCGAATTATTTTTAAAATATAATAATGTTTTTATATTTACCCAGCTGCCATTGCAGCACCACGCTAATTTTACGCATTCCGACGGACACCTTCACTTTCATACACAGAGATCCTCCTAGCCTCTACCGTTCATAATTACCAGAAGAGTACTGGTACTGTATACATTATAACTATGTCTTTTAAAATTTCACTCAAGTTTTTATTGCTAAAAATATGTTAAGTAAATATAACGAAAGATTGATTTTATGAATTACGTATACATACCTATTTAAGAAAATTTAATTAAACTATAATTTTATTTAAGTGTCGATATAAACGCCTTTTTCGGACTGAGCTTTTTTTTTCGACTAGAAAAAATTATTATAAAGCTATTAATGATTTTTGTTTCAATGGTTACAATTGAGGCGCTAAAGCTGAATATTCCATAAAACACCCAGATTCGACGAATTACATTTCACCGAATCTACTAAAAATATGACTTTAAAATTTTAAATAGATAAACTAAAAATGTGACATTGAGATAAACATAGCTTAAATTTTAAACGTTTTTATTACATAATTTATTCACACAGAATAAAGAAGTTAGTTTTCATCGGCGTGTGATTTGTTTCACTGTTTTAATTTTCGACTAGCTACTTATTGCGAATTTATTTCTATTCAGAAATAAATACATTCTTTCAATGAATAGTTAGAGGTGTACTGGGTTAATATCGATATATATATTAAACGTCATAACCTTCGATATAATATACGAAGCTTGAAGATTATTCTTCAAGTTTGGTTTGTTGACCAAATAACATCGTGCATATTCATTTGTAATTATGTAAGGAATGCCGACGCCTCGTATGCAGTTTTGTATATTTTTGCACATACGTAAGTAATCGGCGTTAGATTAATGTTAGGTAAGCAAATGTGAACCAGTTGAGAACACTTAAGCAAAGAAGACAATATAATACACACTAAATAACAATTCAAATAATTGTTTAAGATTTAAGATTCTCCTTACTATCATGTGGCTGTAGTCGATATTTGCGAATAAAACTACTACTAATTAAATGTATTCTTGAACTGAGTCCCCGAAAATAAGGAAAACAAGGATGTGTAAAGGGATATTATTTGTGTATCGACAATTTTGAGAGATCCATGCTGAAATTGGTAACCAAGGATAGCAGGGCAGGGCGAAACATTAATCAAGGGCATGTGAGATTGTGATTCCAAATGAATGGGGTGACAAGCAGTATATTTATAGGTTATAAAATTCCATCAACATATCGATATGAAATACACATCTGTATACCATCTTTAATAAACAACAATAATATTAAATTATTTTATTTTGAAGCTTTTACAAGTGACACGAATATTCTAATTAGGGAAGAACTGCTTGTGGTAGTTTTTAAAAAAACCTATGTATCACATTCTACCCATTGATATGGATTAACTCAATTTTTTAAAGAAGTCAATGAGGTATCGATAGATAAATTCGATATCAATACTTCAGTTGCATCTCTTGCCAGGTCCAGAGAACGGCCGTCACTACAATTAACACTAAAAAAAAAAAAAAAACGCGAGAACCCTTCTTTCCTATTTGTTTTCGGTTATTCGATCAAATCGGCCGGATTATTGCCACTTAAGTTTACCGATCCGTTGGGCTATCTCTGTTGGTCGGTCATTCTAATGCTGATACTCCAAAATGCTTGGAGTTTTATCTCTAATACAGATAAAATTTCCAGGATAGCTCTCTCCAAAACTAGCTGAGCGACATTGAGCTTCCTCATATGGCCTGGGAAGAGATACAGGAAGCCTATAAACACAGGAGGCTCAGGACCGTGGCTGTGCCAGTGAGCGAAAGGTTCTATAACTTTATAATTTAAGAACTTAGTTGAAGACATAATTGACCGATATTTGTAACAATAACTTTCTCGATGTACATCTTGTATTGCTATTGCTATTCACTTATTATTTGTGAAGATTTGTAAATATAGATTTTAAAGAGCGAGCGAGAGGTTCGATAAAATGCGCAAATGACTCTCCCACTATAGAAATCTTTTCGATTTAAAGCCTATTTAATACTGTAGCACTAGCAGATATAAGCAATACTGTTATAAGCTATAAAAACGGACGGCCTGACTATATTCAAGCAACTATGAACTTTATTTGGTTATTCGTAGCGTCTAAAATTACGTAACATTATTTTAATGTAAGTTAGTGCCTTTTACGGAATATATTTATTTTTGTGTTCCTTATGTAAAACATATTCGACACAACTATTTTTGGTGCATTATAAAAAATATATTTATAATTATTATTTACCCTTTATAAGAGTATTTTTAAAGAATAAATTAATAAACAACATAATTAACAAAACATATACAAGCATTATGCTACGTAAAGTAAAAAAAAAAACTGATATTATTATTTTAATATAAACGCCAAAGAAAATAAACAAATACAGCCTCTAACGTCTTTTTGCCGCAACTTGTATATATAAGTTATTTTCGAGAACAATATTATCTTTATTACATCAAACGCCGACGTTCGTGTCAGACCCTGGCATAAACTATCCATCAAGCTCAAGAATAACAATTAATATTGATTGCTAGTTAACAAATTATAATTTTTGCTGCAGTATCTACGAAATATTTTATTTCTTTTTAACTATTTGTTAAATATTTTTGGTCAACTCGAGTTCGAGAACTATTTTAAAATGTTTATAAGGTTATACTACCCAAAAATTACAGTTTTGTAGAACAAGATACATCACTACGTCGACCCGTAAAGTTTTTTTTAAATAATTAATACGATAGCTTGATATCTATTCAATGTCGTTCTCGGGTTGTAAAACAATCGCTGGCGTTTATTATAAGTCGATATTGATGACAGAATACCGATTATTGCAGAGCATTTTTTTACATCTCTATCTCTTTATTCAAGTACAGTAAATGCATCTATAACATAAAAACTGCTTAGAATCGACGTGTTCAACAACGATATTTATATCAATTAAATAAAGCAGCAGATATGATTTTGTTTTTTCCACAGATGGTGCGCTACTTCTTTGTACTCTTCTAAAATATACGTAGCTACGCAAACGTAAACTTTATCACTAACATATTAAGGTCAAAATTGCATAAATAATATAATATTAGAATAAGAGGCTTAGATCAAACATGGTTTGAAGATTCAGGGTGAGTTTTCATCATCGACTTCCTTGATGACTGTGTCAGATTCCCAACGGGCCCTCTCTGCTAGGAGTGCTTGAAGTTTCTGAAATATAAATAATTATTTAAAATATATGCTTTGACGAATTTTTCCCCTCACCGCATCTCGAAAACTAATAAGTATTGAGCAAGAGAAGTCGTCAAATATATAGACCTCCGACAGAGAGCAGCATTAGGTTTTTGTATTCACAGAAGGCAATCTGACTACTCTCATCGTCGATATCATTTTTCTTTCTCTTTTAAAAAAAAACATTACATCCACAGTAGGATTTCGCCCCATTCGTGGGGGTAGTTTATATACATAAATTTCACAAGGACAAACATCCCGAACCGGAATTATTTAAATCAGTGCAGGATTCGAACCCGCGGCTCTGACCGCTGCAATTCATTATTAAACCGGGGAATTCACTAGATTCCGTCACAGCCGGTCTGGCAGATTCGCTTGTTGAACGTCCGCGCGATCTCATTTCGTCTGCGCGGGCACGGACATGCCTGAACGTGAATGTTAACTGAGGGCTGTCTGTTCGCACACACAAGAGCGACAGCAACCAGTGCAGACGGCCTTTTATTATTATTTAAAAAAAACTTTGGAGATTTTTAATTTGCAATGAGTTTTAATCATAATAGAATATTTTGGGAAGAGTTCATGCGACTCCATATCCAAGCGCAAGTAACTGTACAGGTCTCCTGGTTCATCAATTTCGAATTCTTTATGTAAATTGATATAGCTAAACCTATTTATATTTTTATACCATTCTTAGCACCAAATTAATAATAAATAAATAATAACCATTGCAAATCTAGGTTGTCATCTAAATGTGCACGCGCAACTAATCACGTAGCCGGTCTAAAACAAACTGATGAGTCTGTGTCTGTGTATTGCGGCAACAGACATGCCCGGACAAACGACCCGCGGGCATGTCCGTCTAGTGAATTCACCGCTTAAGCCACTTCGCCGCAGAGCCGTCATATTATGGATCACTTATCCGAATCTTACAAAACAATATTCATGACTGGATATAAAAGACTCCTATGGGTTTAAGACATTTATTTATCTTTTAGCTTTTACGCGCGAGCAGTAGTACTACTCCAAATGCCTTCTTTTTTATTCATTATACACCCCACTTATTATTAATACGGCGCTGTCACTATGCGACATTGACGTTCTAAGTGCAAAAAACAACGGAGAGTATAAATCACACTATCGAAATTTTGAAAGGTACTGCAGTATGGCGGCCGACATTTTTATCGTCTTAACAAAAGTGGGTGTAATAGGTGAACGAAGAAGAAGCCTATGTCAAGTTTAATTTCTTTGACATAGTAGAAAATAGCAACTGATATATCAATAAACGAATTCAAGGTTAAAATTAAGGGTACTTTATACATTTTTTATCTATATAATTCGTATTGAAAAGTTTTATAACCATATATGTTACATCGTCATCGTTACAGACCTTCACAAGTCCACTGCCGAACATAGGTCTCCCCCAAGGAATGCCACAAAACACGGTCCTGATCCACCTGCAACCATCGACTTTCTTCATGTCTAACCAGGTTATCACCCCATATAGTGGTGGGTCGCCCTACACTTCGCTTACCGGTACAAGGCTGCCACTCGAGAACCATTTTTCCCCATCGGTTGTCGGTTCTTCGAACTATGGCCGGCCCATTGCCACGGCTTCCTAATCCGTTGAGCTATGTCGGCCACTCTGATATCCTCATTTCTAAGTTTATCACGCAGAGGAACCCGGAGGACAGCACTCTCCATAGCTCGCTGAGGGACCTTGAGCGTCCTCATACGGTCAACTGTGGAGGAGGACCACGGCTCAGATCCATGTCATCACTGACAACACGCACTGGTTGTATAATCTTGTTTTCAGGGTTTGAGGTATACCAGACGAGAAGATGTGTCGTAATTTCCCGAACGCTGCCCAGCCGAGTTGAATCCATCGATTGACCTCTTGGTCGAAATTGGACTTACCTAGTCGGACTATTTGTCCCAGGTAAACTTATTCGTCAACAACTTCGAGATTAGTGCTCCCAATAACTACCGCTATAGGTGTAATATGGACATTACACATGCCCGTTGTTTTGTCCATGTTCATTTTAATATCTATCTGTTGGGAGACACTATTGAGGTCATCGAGCATAGTGCTTAGATCCTCCAGCGATGTACTCGCCATTAATATTAACACCGCAGCTTGAAAACGTTTTCCAATGCTGCGGTGAAGAGTTTCGGGCATATAACGTCATCCTGTCTCACACATCTCTGCAGTTGGATAGGTTTCGTACTCTGATTCTGTACTCAGATAGCCATCGTAGCGCTACTGTATAAACACTTCAGCATTTCGATATACTGACAGTCCACTTGGCACCGCTGAAAGGACGGTAGCACCGCCCAAACTTCGACGGAATCCAAAGGCTTTATCATAGCTCACATACGCAAGGCAAAGTGGCAAATTGTACTTCTCGGTCTTCTGTACAATTTGCTGAAGGTTATTTGGTCTATGGTACTAAAAACCTTTCCGAAACAGGTTTGTTCGGGAGGCTGGAAGTTGTCGAGTCTGCGTGCGAGACGATTCGTAATGACCCTCGAAAACAGCCCATAGACGCGGCTCAGAAGGTCTGTAGTTCGGTTCGGTCTGTAGACCGAGGAGACCTCTCCAACTTAACATTTAGGGTCAGTGTTTCTCCTTAGGACAGGTGGTCGACCTCCCGGTGATAGAACAAGTTGCTGTGCTCGAGGATCACCGTGTCCTTCCCCTCTCTTCGGACCTCAGATAATCCTATAATATTAAAGCGCAACTTGTCTATCTCTTTTTCCAGCTCCAGGATCTTCTCGACAGTCCTCAGGCTGCGTGCGTAATACGTTGCCAGGTCAAGTCGTCTTAAGTGGCAACCGAACCCCCCGGAGTTTCTTAGCACCCCCTGCCCCTCTGTTTCCATTGTCGCCACCGTAGCAGAGATGCCGGGGACTGCATTCACATTTAGACTCGGTAGGTGGCGCTATTGTCGAAATCCAGAAATCAGCCGTGCAAAGTCGCTAGTTTTAAGTTTAATTACGAAAATTGAAAAGTATCTATGGCGTAAATATTTGCTTCTTTTATTTGTTACACTCAATTTTATTCCAGATGGTATAAAAGTTAGACACGGATTTGTTTCATTTTCTACGATCGTTACTAGCTCAATGTTTTATATTAAACAATAAATCATCCAGTCTGATAGCACGCACGGGATGGAATTAAGTCTTACGAATTACTTTAGGCCGTCCTCAGACCAACAATTTTTTTGAAATACAGAAGAAATACAGCACAGTTTGATATTTCAAGTGACGCCGAAACCATGTTGAATTTCTTGCCACGTACTTACGCACACCTTTTTTGTCTTTCTTTATTATCCCGTAAAAGTGAGGGATGTAAAAATATGAACCTCAAACCTTCGCTGGTTGCACATTATTTTAGATGCAAGGAGGGCTAATAACCTACCGCTCACCAGATGTCGTTAGTTGACACTGACGTGAAGTTTTTTAGTTACGTAGTGCCATTTAATTGAGAAGTTAGTTTTGAATAAAAGTTTATCAGTTTCTAGAGTATAACATTAATACATAAAACAACGCGTCAGTGGTTTGCCCTTTAATTTTTTTTTCTTTTATGAATACCTGTGGTTTGGTTTATTTATTTTTAAAGAAATTAATATATAATATAAATAATGGTATAGAAAGAAACATTAACCTTTACATTTTTCATACAAATTAACTTTCCCGCTATGTATATATCAAATCTGTCTAATATTACATGTGTGATATGCACGAAATCTGTCAAATATTACGTATGTGTGCTATGCATGAAATCTGTCAAATATTACGTATGTGTGCTATGCATGAAATCTGTCAAATATTACATGTGTGCAATACATGAAATCTGTCAAATATTACATATGTGTGATATGCATAAAATCTGTCAAATATTACATATGTTTGCTATGCATGAAATTGTCAAATATTACGTATGTGTGCTATGAATGAAATCTGTCAAATATTACACATGTGTGCTATGCATGAAATCTGTTAAATATTACATATGTGTGCTATGCATGAAATCTGTCAAATATTACATATATGTGCTATGCATCAAATCTGTCTAATATTACATATGTGTGCTATGCATGAAATCTGTCAAATATTACATGTGTGCTATGCATGAAATCTGTCAAATATTACATATGTGTGCTATGCATGAAATCTGTCTAATATTACATATGTGTGCTATGCATGAATTCTGTCAAATATTACACCTCATTTGTAAGCGGCGGCGCCCTGATGGTAGAAGAAATAGTGGATGCCCTCAATAAATGCGTGTTCTACCAACAATAAGATGAGCATGATTTACGTACGCAGCACTCTGTCTATCTTTTTTGTTGGTCGGAAACGCCGCCAAGATACGACAAGCATTATATCATCATCATCATTACAGCTAATCAAAAGCCAGCCCACTACTAAACATAGGCCCCTCGTGGGGGATCTCATGAGGTATCTATATGTGATAGTGATATAGGCTCGATATGTGATAGTAAATATTCATACACCGCCAAATACACGGTAGCATGATATATATATACACACCTTAGTAGCATTACCAGTAATTTAATAATTTTTTTTAAAATTAAAATACTAGTAATGCTAGTACGCTTAAAATTCTTGTGTTAGTAGTGATTCACGACATTAGTCGAATGGTGGATTTGAACCCACGACTATTTGAATTTGCAGTCCATATTCTTAACCATTTGGCTACTGTCGCTTAAGCTATATATAGAATTTAGAAATTACCTCCGGTTTATCAATGACGATTATCCTGTTTTCAACTTTTGGCGCCAAATCGCACGCGTTCTGCTCAAGGTCGTCCAAAGATGCGCGTCGCGTCAACCTGTCAAATTAGGAATACATAATATATTTTATAACAATATCGTTAGTAAAAAGGTTCTCCGGTTCTCTACACTCACCATACGAAACACAGCAGGATTAAGGCTGCTATTTTACGCTGATACTCTGTGAGAGTGTGGTCCTTCCGCAGTCGAGCCGACCCATTCGTGCTACCACTATAGTATAGCTGCAGCATGACTCTACTACGTATAATTTTTTTAAAATATAAATGGTATTTGAATATGAAATGTGTTAACGCTACAGTCTATCAAAAGTCACTGCTGAACACGGGCCTCCCCAAAAATTACCTTACAGGGAAAGATTACCTTATCTATATACCTCATTATTAATAGCCACGCTTAGCAGACGGGTTGGAAAACGTAGTTTTTATTTTTTAGTTGTTTAGCCGTGAGCCGTAGCCGTAGCCATTCGGAGCTATTCTATATATACAGTTCGAAATTTTGATAGCGCGATTTAGGATTCGATGTGTTTCGCTTGTAAACAGCGCCGCCACAGTTGCTATTGAACATCCTTGTATATTTTCCATCTACCAGTTTTTTTTGTCGGCTTTTATGTCTTACACGAGACGATACGGAGTAGTGGAGGTTAATATTCCGCCAATAAATGTGTATTAATATTAAATATATAATATGAAATAACATTTTAGTGTATGGTAGCCTCCCGAACAAGCCGGTTTCCGAAAAGGCTTTAGTACCGTAGACCACATACATACCCTTCGGC